>JAAEAF010001952.1:0-137715 GCA_011037195.1 Triatoma infestans | reverse complement strand
TGACCACGGATTTAGATCAATAATGTTAATAAATAAACCAATTTTGGATTACCTTCAGTTTTTACTAATTATATAATTTTATTTTTCCTTTATGTTTGTTTTCTGTGTAAAGCATAATTTTTACTCCCACTCTTTATTCCCCAGTAAGAGGAAGTATTGCTAGCATACGAAAACGTTGTTTTTTGAAAATGGATAGCGCGCGTATGAATAGCAGGAAGTTACAATCTTCAAAATTCGCTTTGATATCTCATGGTATCTGAGGAAGTTTTCCGTCATAATTCCTCAAATGGGACTTTACTTTGCTGAAAGAATTTTTTCACAATTTTCCCGAAGACGTCTTCATCGAGATTTTTTTTTTTTTAACTTCACGTACAACTACTGCACTACTTAGATGTAAGGTCCTACCACTTACACGAAATATTTTTCTGGGAAAAATCATAAAGGGGTGATTTGAGGCAGTGATGAGAACACGCTTTTCTCTCTGCAAAAAAAAAAGTCTGCACAGTTCATTAATAAAAATTTAACAAACAAACCCTATGGCGCAACCGTATGGGACAACCCATAAAGGACCAAGGCTTGCCAGACGGCGATTTGGATAGGGGGGCGTATGGAAGCACGCCGCAGTTCCCACGCCGTTTAGTTCCGGCCTTCGCTACCTAGGGCGCTACTAACTGTAGCTTCCCATTTTCTATCACGATGCTGGGTCAACACCGGCTTTTCCCTCACGTGAATCGAACCCGGAATTCTCGCATGAAAGGCGAGTGCGCTAGCCCCTAGATCAACGCGTGAGGACTAATAAAAATTAAATGAGTGTCACATTTTTTTTTTTTTACTTTCTGTAAGAAAATAAAACTTGGAAAATGAGTTTTTCTTCGAAGATACTGTACTTGTGTTGGAGGTCCCCTTGCTTATGTGTTACATTGTACATTGCAGTCTAATTGAAGAGCGCATTAATAACACTGAACCAATCCAAAAAAGAAAGAAAAAATTTGAAATTGGAGCCACAAAATTTTGCACAATTATCTAAATTTTGTTTTGAAAAATATTTCCCATAGAAGTGACTGGTTTATACCTGTGCAGTTAAGGTTTCAGGTTTAAAGTAAATCGTTGATAGTCGTTTTCGAGAAAATAAAAATAAAAACATTCTGTAAAGTCACACCCCAGGGTCATCAAAATTGGAATTCTAGCAATATTCTAAGATTATGTAAGTGACAGAACCTTATATGATATTCAAGTGGTACTTTAGAGGGAAGCTTAACGCTACTGTTCCCTCAGAACATACAAAAAATCAATTTTTCTGGAAAAATGTTTACAAACAAAAGTGATGGTGATGACGTATCACTTTGACGTATCACTGTGCAGTTAGTATTATCCAAGTTTAAAGGAAATCGTTGATAGTCGTTTTCGAGAAAATTCCAAAACATTTTTCTGTAAAGTCTGGTTATGTTAATCTACACTTCCCGTTAACCGATTTTCTTCAAATTTGAAATTCTACAAGTTGGTTCTAGTATACATTAATATTATATAGGTGTCAGAATCACATAGTGAACTGAAATGGTACTTTAGAGGGGAAGATCCCCCAGAAAACCACCAAAAATCAATATTCACAGGATATTGTTACAAATAAAATTGATAGGTACTTATGTATGTAAATAGTATACGAAGTTTAAAGTAAATTTTTGGGAGTCGTTTTTGAGAAAATCGCGAAAAACTAAAAAAAAAACAAAAAAATCAGTAAATTCGTAAAGTCCTGTCAGATGGGCAGGTCTTATACTATGCCCAGAAGTTATTTTGGATTTTGCTTGAAATCGCCCTTTCAATGGTCAGTTGCACCTATTCCCTGGTCTCTTGCCAGGGAGTAAGAGAAAGTATGAAATTGGATGACGTTTCTTTTACTAGAACTCTCTCTCTCTCTTGTAAATGAAAATAATTTTCTTCAAATTAGGAAGTTTAACTAAATATTTAGTCACCCTTTACATTATATAGGCGGTGCAACTGTCGTATAAGCGGATTTAGGGCAGTTTTCAAGAAGTTTCAAAACAAATATTTCAAGTGATAACCGATTTCCAAAATTTAACGATCGAAGTGAGAGAATTAAGGAAAAAAAAAGAAGAACGAAAGAATATGATGCTGCATCAGAGATTTTTTAAAATTTAATGAATAAGTTTAACCCAAAAGAACAACGTTCACGCGAACACCAATTCCCTCTTTTATGAATACGTAAGCAAGCCACCCAATTGCAAGGCAGTAGAATTTTGCATCTAGAGAAATGGATTTAATTAAATTAATCTTTTCGTTGGAACCGGATGTTATATATGTGGTTACCAGGATTGTAGTATGTATGAAAGTGTAAAAATCTTCAACCTAGGTTGAGGGCAATTAACCTACCGGCTCGTCTACTTATATAGAGTAGTCGCTCCGGGAAGATTCCCGAGGGTGAAATGAACTTTTTTTCCAAACCAAGTGTTACTATATAACAACTAGGGAGTAGGGCTTCATTTCGCCAGGATGTTCTCTTCCCCGGCTTCATTCTACTACATGCAACTACTTTTCAACTCTTTGTGTATATATATATATATACTACGAAGAGGGCCAAGTAGTAAATCCTGAAAGGTGGGCAGGTCTTATACTACCCCGAGAGTAGAGTAGACATAAGAGTAATAGAAGTTTCTAAGGGTGTATGAGCAAGCAACGACCAAAATAGAGGAGTGAGAGAGAGAGAGAAGGAAGATTTCCTAGTTTTGGGAATGGATACTTACAAGGAAGGCAAGCAAGTCGGGTAAGGCGAGAGGCGGCCGTTACATAGAGTTATATAGTAGCTTGAGTCCGTGTAAAGGTGGTGGTGGTGGCTTAGGGAGTACACAAGGGTGTGCTGGTGTCGGAATGAAGTAGATCAGAAATGTGTGCGTGTGTGCCGACTGGGAATGTAGTATTACACGAAGAACCAGCTATGTGTTGGAAATAAGTGAGGAAGGTGTTTTTCTCCTTCTCTCTCCCTCCCAGTTACCAGTTTATATAGCCGGGGTTGTAGTAAAAGGACGTGCAGATGGGGTGCAGGTATGGCCAGTGTTGGGAGGTCACCTATATATAGGCTAGTTAACTTGCAAAAGGCACAAGAGTTAGAGAGAAATAACAACAACAAAAAAATACACGGAATGAAACCTTCCGTATATATAACCTTGCATATAACCTTCTTCTGTTAATTCAACACCTGACGTAAAAATGTGAACGAATAAAATAAAGTAGTGAATTTATTATGTGTACAATTTTAGTGTCCAGTCTTTGGAGGGCGATTTTTTTTTTTCTGGCTTCATATGTTGTCACATTTTAGGACTTTTTTTTAGAAGCGGACGAAGCGCAAAGAACACTTTCTCTCAAAATTATATTCTCTGTTTTTTCTTTAGAAGAGGAAATTAAATTTCATTATAAAACGAATTATATCAACATAACTTGCAGAATAATATGTTCAAGTGTTAAGTGTATTCAGTGTTATTACATGAAGAATATGTACATATGTTTTGAGGTCACCTAAATATGAAAAAAATAAGTCTGGTGTGAAATTTGCTCTCACTGCTGTGTATACAGTATAATCTGATGTGATACAGTTATATACAAACGCGGAATTTTAGCAACATATTTAATTTTTAAGTTAATGCGCAGCTAAACGTAGAATAAACACTTCAAGTTTGGAAAAAAAATTGTCAATTATAATACTATAAACGGCAGTAAGAAACCTGGTCTTCAGCACTCTTTCTTCTTCTTAGTGCACTGCCAGTCTCTATGTAGTATTCTCTAGCTACAGACAACACTGCCCATCACCGCACGTAGAGGCTCCTAGGAAGAGAAAATCTAAGGGCAGCCCCGCGTTGCTAGTCCAGCGCGCTATCACTGAGCTAATCCCTTCCTTCTCCCTTGGCTTACGCCATCTAACTACGGACGGAGACCCTAGTTTGTGTGCAGTATTTGTCTTTGTCTGTAAAGGGTATATTGCAGTTTAAGTGTACTGTGCACTGTTCTGAGAAGTGCATGGAGTACTGAACTGTTGTAATCTGTAGAGTCGCTACTCCCCAAGAACTGCATGCAACAGATAACTCTAATATACACTCCTCCATATTATAATTTATTTGTTTAATTGAACTAATAATTATAAGCTCATTCTAGCCATTCTTAAACTATATTCTAAACTAGATAAATAGCCGAAGTAATGGCGTAGGAAAAAAACATACTTTTTTTTTAAGCGCGTTAACGTCTCAGGGCATTGGCGTCTAAAGGCAATTCTCAGTGCACTGCCGGCCTCCGATGTGTTTTCTCCTTAATGACACCTTATACTCCGTACTCCTTACTAATAATGATGACGCATTATGGATGGAAATCTCTTACACTTGCAAATATATTTCAATTTAAAATATTTGACGTCATATGATATATTTTTCAGAAATATATTTTCAGAAGGTTTTGGAAGGACCGGTGACGTTAGCTTTGCCACTAAAATACTATTTCAGTATTACAGTATTACTATAATTATTCGCAGTCCTACTAACCATATAATTCGAAGGAAAATATGACAAGCACCAAATGTAGAAAATTGCTCAACCGAAAGGGACTGGAACAATCGGAATTAGAAGTAAAAAACCAAATCACATCTCCTTAGATTTCTGTACAAACATCCAACACATTTCTTCAATGTTTGTCTGTTTCTTTCGTTTTGCAAGTTTCTTCTTGCAGAAAAAATAAATACTAAAGTTATCAAATAATATTGATTTAAATAAAAATGTTTAATATTGATTTAAAAAAAAAATTCCTGGAATTATGTTAATAATCTTATTAATCCCTCAAGTAATCTTCACTTGTCAATGTATTTTAATAAGGCTAAATCGTCCTTTTAAAAATGTGAAGCGCTCAAGGCCCAAGAAAACTCAATTTTCCCAACACAGCTCACTCCCCTCACTGGACTCATCTTCGATTATCCTTTCGCAATTCACCATCCATTCATTTTGGCGTTTCCTCCCCCCCCCCCACCAAAGGAAACCAACTTATCCAGAAATATTTCGAAGGTGGAGGTTTTAAACCGATGAACCAGGAGTAAACTACCCGCCCTGTTCAACCAGTTCCCGTCTTAGTGCTCTGTCCCTTCTCGGTTTTCCGAAAAAAGGGGGTGAGAGAGAGGGGGCCGCTTCCCACCAAGGCAACATTTCTAAGCATCCCTTCTTCTCTGCTTCTCATCCCTTCGCTCAGCCCCAAATATCCTCATTCCTGTACCCATCTCTGAGTTCCCCCCTTCCACTTTCCTATGATAAAACTTTATCTCTAACAAACTCTCTCATCTTACCGCTCTACCACAGCCGCCTTCACTACCCACATTTGCCCGAATATTAAACTGAGGGTGCTATGACGACGGTGCCGTTCTCTATCTCACTCTCTTTTCTCACCCTCAGACCACTTGGTTTAACATATTAAACTATGGCAAAGATTCTGATATCCGTTGCAAGAAGGAGTGAAGTGCATGCGCAGCATGGGGGATGAAATAGCTGAAGAAGTGCAGGAAGAATTTTGAAAAGGTTATCGATACTTTTAAAGAAAGAAAAACAACTAAGTTTGATGATCTGTTACGTTTCCGCGGCCATTTTCATGAAAAACATTTGAGTTTTCAGGTCGAGACCACGTCAGTGGTTTACTAAAAACCGACGTTTCGCCCATGTTGCAAGGAGCCTCTTCAGGGTCGTTACCTTGAAAGCCAATAAGGTTTCAACCCGGAAAATCAAGTGTTTTTCAAAGTATGATGTTCAGAAATGTTTGTTTTGTTTTTAAGAGAAGTTGTGTGCGGAGCAGTATTGTTTTTGCAGCTTGGCCCCATATAACCCCAAAGTCCCCTTCCAAATTTGGATTTCTTTGGAAAACTTTTCAAAATGTACAGTTCCAAAAAAAAAAACTTTCCAGCAAGAGAAAGCATAGTGTACTTGTTAAATTTTCGTAAATGTGTTTTTCGAAGTACCTCGAAGTGTGTTTTTGAAGTACACTGATTAGGAAAAAATTCCTATTGTTTATTTGATAATGTATTTATGTGATGGTGTGTATATGCAAAATATATTAAAAAAGAAATATCGCAAGAAGCCGAAACTTGATTTCCGTTTATGTGTCACCATAAGATCAAGAAAGCATTCGAAGCTTTCGATTAAAATCATTCATTCGAAAGTACGAGTTTAATGAATGTTCCTTGTTTTCTCTGTTACAATGTTCTCGAAAATGCTTAGAACAATTTTGAATAAACATAATATTGTCTAAAGCCCGAGGTGTAAGTACCGTACAGTGATTGAGTGCCTACTTGGCATGCTCAACCCAATCTTGTTGAGCAGCTATATCTCCAAAAAGAAGCACAAAGATGTTCATTCATATCGCTCTTGTGGAAAGCATGGTGTGGTGTGGATTCAAAAGACATGGGTAGAAAAAGAACGAAGAATGTTACGGCGAAGGACATCTAGAAAATCCCAGAAAGTAGAAGAATGAATTGGTTTGGGCACGTTTGGAAAAAGGAACCGAAATTAATGATGGAATTGGATGTTGGTGGCAGAAAGAAAAGAGGAAGGGCGAGATAGTCCTGAAAAGGAATGGTTAAGTAAGTTTCGATCTGTCGTAGGAGGATGCACTGAAGGAGGAGATAAAGGAGTGCATCTGTCGAAGGAGGAGATAAACCTTTGATAAATAAAAATATTTTACCACAGCTCGCATTTCGATTTTTGCTTACGTGGAAAGCAGTAAAAATTTATAACTTTAAAATGTCACTGATTAAAAACTACACAAAGTAGCTGTGTCAAATGTCTCAATATAACAACTCAAAAATAACGTTATACTAAATTGATGGCATTAATAAGAAAGAATACTAATAAAGTTCTGACAACTCTCAATATAAAATTACAAAATTAATAATTTCCAATATCAACTCAGCGTTTTGCATTAAACACAGCCCTGTTGGCTGTGTTGAGACCATCCTGTTGATGGATGGTCTCAATAAGTATTGGACAATGCTATAATAACCATGTAAAATAATAATAATAATAATATTTTATTGCTTTAGAAAATACATTCTGTAGCAGGAGTTGGTTACAAAAATCAAAATAATTATAGAAATAAAAATAAGATCATAAAGTTAAGAACAAACAAAACAACATCTGTGAAAATAAGAGTGAAACTGAGTAAAAGAGCTCTTATATCTATTTATACTCTTAAAAACAATTAAGTGGGTGAAAACAAAATCAGCTGAGAAAAATAAAAAAAATAAATTGATTAATAAAGAGAGAGAAGAATTTCTCCTTTCTTCCTCCCTTCTCTCTCTTTTTCTTATTCTTTGTAAATAAACTTTTTGTAAATACATTCCTTTTTCCTTTTTTCTCCCTTTCCTCCCTATTTTCTTCTTTTTGTAAATAAACAGAACAACAATAATAGAAAGGAAGAATAAAAATAAAACAAAAAGAAGTGATGTCTCTCAATCATACAAATTTCTACGTAACTTTAAACCTGCAGATAGATAACAAAATATATCGTTTATTTGTTTATAATCATTAGACATCAGTAAGTCTGTTTGTGGATAAGCAGTTGATAAATATTTACTTAAGAATTTAGCTCTTAAATTATCCAAAACTTTACAATCATATAAGAAATGTAAAAGATCATCTTTTTTATCGTTATTGCACAATTTACAAAAAGCTAAAGGAAAAAATTGATATCTGTCATGACCGTGAATTATCCTAAAATTCTTTTTATAATTACATAAACGCAGTTGACAAAAAATTCGTATTTTTTCGATATTAGAATTAAAATGCAAATAGAGCTCACCTTGAGGGTCAAAACTAGATAAACATCTAAAATGAGGGTTAAATGAAGAATTTAAGATAAACTCAACATCTTTACTGAATAAATAATTTCTGAAAGAAGACAAGACATTAAATTTGTTATTTTTAATAGTATCAACATCCTCAATTAATAAATACTGATGTCCAGTTAAACATAAATTATAGTTTAAATATGAGTACCAATTAAATGGTAATTTGAAATTGTTTTCAACCTGTACAAGACGCGATAAACACATTCTTGGTAATCTGTCCTCTGGCATCTCCAACAGAGACAGCCACCAGCCAATCATCCTTTTAAATACTGTAAATCTTGAATGGATCCGACCTACCTCCATCCGAACATAGGCACTAGGCGTATTTTTTGGCAATTTTAAGAGATTTTTGAAGAACAACAACTGACCTCTCTCAATTTGTTCAGTGTATGGACCACCCCAGACCTCAGATAAATATAAAAGCACCGACTCAGCCAGAGACTCATAAAGATAACACTTCGACTTCCAATTGTCCGACTTAGAGCTTCTGAGTACATTTAAAACGGTCGATTTAGCAGCAACGAATTTGGACCAAAAGTGCTCAGTAGCGGGATAAAATTTTGCCGACGTACTAAAGGGTAAACCCAGATAATTAAATTTATTAGCGAATTTAATAATTTTACCATCATAATACAATTTTTTATTCAAACGACGGCCACCTTTTTGAAAAACAACCACAAAGGATTTTTCGGCGTTTACAGTTAATGAATTTCGGGAACAATAATTATTTAACGCTCTTAAACTGTTCTGTGCGTCCATCCAGGTCGAGGATAGCATCACAATGTCATCTGCGTAGAGTATCATAATTAGATCTTCAACTGAGCTAATATTTACACCTTTTACCTTAGCGCCCTCAAAAAACCGGACTATATCTGACAAAAAAAAGGGCAAAAAGTAGTGGGCTCAGGATTTCACCCTGAAGTAACCCTTCCGAAATTTCGAACTCTTTAGAGACCTCATTGCTACAAGAAATGGCCATTGTAGCAGCATTGTACATGTTCATAATTAGCCTTAATAATTTACCACTAATACCCAGGTCATACAATTTCTGCCACAACTTCTCATGCGACACAGAGTCGAAAGCTCTTTTGAGGTCAATGAAAATTCCAAAAACTTTCCTTTTCTAAGTTTCCTAATCTAAGTTGCAAATTTACTGCAGATGATAGGGTGAAAACTGCATCTCTGCATCCTCTTCCACTTCGGAAGCCCATCTGTTCTTCCGGAATTAAGCTGTGTTCCTCACACCAGTTAACCAATCTATTGTAAATTACTGAGGTAAAAATTTTAGAAATTGTATTAAATATGGCAATACCACGGTAGTTACTCAAATCAGAAGGGTTCCCTTTTTTATGTAATAATTTCATTTTTATTTTATGCCAATAATTCGGATAAGTTTCAATATTGAAAATCTTATTAAACAAATTTAATAAATAATGAAGCCAGGGAGGAGACAGTCGCTTGAAACACTCATTCGGTATCAGGTCAAATCCGGTAGCTTTATTGAGTTTACACTTATTAATAGGACTAAGCAATTCGTCCATTGTAATATCCGTATCTAGCACAGGGTGTGTAACGCCAAGAAATGAAATGTCATTAATAAATTTAGGTGGAAGAATTTCAGAATAGAAATTCTCCCATTCACTCAAAGGAATCGGACAATCAGTAAATTTCTTACATTGAAAATGTTTCACAGTACGCCAGAATTCAGTAGGGTTCTTAACATTTCTAAGAGAAACCTTCAGATCATCATAAAATGCTTTTTTTGCATTTTTTATCAGTTGTCTGTAATTCTTCTTACTATCTACAAATACAGTTCTTAGGTGAGCATTCATTCTATTTTTACGCCAAATTCTATAACTTTTATTTACATTCTTCTTAGCTGTAACGCACTCTTTGGAATACCACGGTTTGTTAATATTGATTTGATTGGCATATTTAAACACAATTAAATTACTTTCATACATACAATTTAATACTGTTGCATAAAAATTATTATAAAGCTCATCTACCGATTCACTATTAAAATAAATATTTACATTTGACTGTAAACAAAGCTCAAAATCAATTAAATTCTTTAAGTTTCTGACTACCACAGGAAAAGTATTTACTCCAGAAATGCTCGTTTTTAAATTATTTAAGCCAAAGAGAGATACGTTACATAAGAAATGATCTGAAAGGTTTGATAAATTTTCTACCTGAAAGTTTTTAACGAAAGGAAGTGAAGCTATAGAAATCCAGACCAAATTAATAGTACTGGATCCGTTTTGTGAAACAAATGTAAAATTTGACGGAGAATCACCCTCTGCCCTGCCATTACAAACGAACAAGCCCACTGATTCCATCATATCTACCAAATAAGAAGCTCTTTTACTCACAATTTGGTCCAATGAAGTTCTCAACCCTGAAAATAAACTACCAGAAAATATTCCATCATCTAGCGAGTTTAGCGAACCAATTCTTGTATTAAAATCCCCTCCTACAATTAAGATAGAATCTTCAAAACTCTGGGTTAAGTCCGAAAGCTCCGATGAAAATAAATCCAAGTTAGAGTCGTCCCCTCCTGAAGGTCTAAAATAAACTGAGCCAAGAAGAACACTAAGGCCATTTAATTTCAGAGACACAAAGAGCCAGTTCCTAGTACTTGAAACTACTTGAACATCCTTAATGAGGTTTCTCCTCCAGAATATCACTAGGCCTCCACTTGGCCTACCTCTAGTAGAAGATTTAACAGCCGGAGAGACACAGTAGTCATAATCAGTCATAAAAAACGGCACACTAACCAAATCAGTAGAAAGCCATGTTTCACTCAAGCAAATGATATCTTTTTTTATTAATAGTTCGCATTCAGTAGTGGACAAATTAAATAAATTACCATAGCCGTGTACATTCCAAAATCCAATGTTCGAAATATTGTAATTCAAGGACTTCCTTTTGTTTATTGACACTGTTGTCTGCTCTAAAAAAATGATCGGCACTTTCTAGAAGAGGGCAGCCTAGTAGTAACTTTAAATCTTCTTTATTCTTTGTACTGAATCCGTTTTCCTCATTCCAATAAAATTTTTTATTTTTATATAATAAATATCTTGTCCTCACTAAAACCCTTGCATCTTTATTCATACTAATTATTTCCCTTTTTAACTCTACTAATTTCTTCCTAATTTTCCTCTCCTCAAATGTAAGATCCCTATGAATCCAAATCCCAGTATCTTTTAATTTCCTGGAATTTTTTAACACGGCCAACATATCTGAATTTCTCAAAAATTCAGCCACAATTACAGCGCTATTTCCTGGGGAGTATGCCTTATCCACTTCTATATTACTCAAGTCCAAAGAATTTTCACAAATTTCTCTGATTAAAGTAACTTTGTCGCCTACCTCATTAACATTCGATATTCCTCTAAATATCAAGTTTTTGGCTTTATTTTTCTTGAGTAGTAATTCCATCCCATTTGCCATCTGCTTATTTTCCGCTTTTAAAACACTTATCTCTGCCTTTAGTGATTTATTTTCAGTTAGAATACTTTCCAGCTTTCCAATCAATTTATTATGTAAATCTTGCAATTTTAGATCGAACAAATTACCCATTTTTAACATGAAAGAATCCTCATCAAAGGAACTCTTCGTAAATTCAATTTCATCAACCATTTTTTCCTGTTTTTTATTTACTTTAGGAGAGTTAGAAATTCGTTTTCTTTTCTCTATACTCCTCTCAGAACTCATTGGAAACAGAATTATCGTAATAATAATGCCTGTGCTTTTCGTTGTTAATTGTGCAAAGTGAACAAATTCAGTAAAGAATTATAAATAAATAAAAAAAGTGAAATATTTCCAGATAATGAGATGTTGCTAGTGCGACTGCAAAAGTTATTTTGGCAAGGTGGGCGTGGCTTACGGATCACTCTGTAAAACCCCACTCCAGTCTTGAAACTTGAACTCCGCCCAAATAGAACTAAATAAATAAATAATAGCAAAACAATGCACTCTTATCAAATTTTACACAAAAACAAATTTTATGTTTTTTCACACAACTTTCACTGATTTTTTCCCTATTTCCCTTTAAAATTTTTCCTTTTGCTTATCACCATCAAAACAAGATCAGTTAATCACGTAAGTAGGCCAAAAATCAGAAAGAAACAGTCACTATAAACTAAGAAAATGACCAAAAAATAGAGACCGCACAAAAATAATGTTAACAGTACCAAAGCTACAAACCCATAACCATGTAAAATCTTCACAATTAATCTATTTCAACCTTAAATGTTGCTATACTTACATTTTTCTACAATTTTTTGTTATTAGTATATAATATTTATGTTATAATTTAAAAAAAAAGCGAGCAGCTAAAAATGTCTTGAAAAAATCAAAGAAAATACATGAAATCAATTAATGGTTCAGTTAATCAAACATCACCCAAAAATTTTTACATCATTCCTGGTTATATGTTTCAAGTAAAAGTAATTAAGTAAAACGAAAACTTAAAAGAAAATTGTTGGAATTATTTCCGAGAAAATCGCGAAGAATCGTGAAAAAAAATCCAATTCAGTAAGTTGCAGCACTTCCGCTTTATGGGTTATGCCAGAAATTGTCGTGTCAGATACGATAGTAATAACTAAAAAAAGGATAACCAAGTTTGTGGTTTCTTTTGATTTTTCATTTTTGAGATATTTTGTTCACACACACAGGTCATACGCTAAAAAGTTTTTTTCGTATTCAGGGTGACCTTAAAAACATGTTTCCGGTGAAAACCTAATGCTAAAAATTTGACGCGATTGCACTATTTCCTCTTACCAGGAATAAAGAGAAAGTTAAAAAACTGCCGTGAAGAATTTGTGAGAAAGTTCCACAATCTCTTAATTTTTTTACTGTATTAATGGAGTAATGTCTTTCTCAAACTATTAACTAGTTTAGTTTATACAGTAAAAGAAACATGTAGTTAATTGCAAAAGTTACGGACATACACTGACTAAGTGTGACAGCCACAGAAACAGAGAATTATCAACAAATATTGAAGTTGAAAAGCTAGGAAACAAATTCCATGGACTGTTCAACAGAAACTTCGTCAGTCAAAGTTAAATTGGGCGTTTTCTTGATTCCCTGACTATAGACTTTTTAGACTTTTTTTAGGGGTAAAAAGGGGAAAATTGTAGTTTAGGATAAAAAAAATGGTGGAGAGAGCTTAGAAAGTTTCTTTTAGCTTCTAACCTGTTGGCGGAACTTCACTGAGAACTATGAATAGGAGTTCTAGGCTTTAAGACTGGAAGGATATCGCTGGAGAAAATGTACGCGCCTTCCATTTATAGGTTATGTGCGGTAAAGATATATATATATTTTTTTATCCTGCAATCAATGTTCAGTTAGCCGTGGAAAAGAGTCTCTCCAATATAAGAATACCATCTTTATAGACATCGCCTCTCTCTCTCTCTCTCTCTCTCTCTCTCTCTTGCATCCCATAGTAGAATATCATCGCTCGAATAAGTTCTGTCAAAGATTAAGGGTACGCAAAAATATGGAAAGCCATCAGGAAAATATAAAGAGTGTATGTAACTTCTGAGGTAAGAGAAAAAGCAGGAAAGGCAAGAAAAATAGGCTGGGTACATAGTGGAAAAACTTTTTCTTCTGATAAAGTAACTGCCGGCATTTTCTTTTTGTGTGGGTCTTGGTTAAAAAGTTTTTACTTGACAAGAGTGAGTGGAAAAATTGGGGAACAATTTAAAATTATGATTAATTCAGTATTATTAGGCTAATTTTGTCTATTTTAATATCAATGTAAGGCTCTGATCGTACATTCATTAGAAAACTTTTTACTTCCTCACACTATCTTGGTGGAAATTTTACAATAGTGTCATCAAGTTTTGAAAATTGTGTTTTCAAAGGGAATCACCATTTTGGGGTCTCCCTGAATTTGCAAAAAAGGAAAAGGTTTTAAATCTGAGGAAACTCAAATTTTGAAGTTCCAAGCACAATTTTCACACAAGTGATTCACATTGATTTAGTTTTATTATTTCTACCTCTGTAACAGGAAGTATTTCGATGTCAAAATTTCGAAATTGATTTTCACCGAATATTGTGAGGTCACTAGAATACGAAAAAAAAGGATTTGGAAAATGGTGTGTGTGTGTATGTGTGTGTGCGTGTGTGTGTGTGTGTGTGTGTAAAGGAAAAAATCATAGGTAACTCAATCTTGATAATCCAATCAGGCACTACCGTAGCATCTGACTCGAAGAGTCGCTTGAAATCCATTCATCAGAAGTGCAACTTTACAGAATTTCTCTTCAAATTTCAACTTCTCAGAATTAGTACTTTGTTTATACACTACATATTATTAATAATGGGTGTCCGAACGCAAGGGATCTAAGCCAATGTGGCTCTTTTATCCCCCTCCCCGCATAACAAAAAAAAAGCTCCCAAGAAGTGTAACCTAGCAATCTACCGATCGACTACAATATCTTAAGACATCATTAATTTCCAACTCCTCCAAGCATTCCTTTGAGAGGGTTGCCCTCCGAAATATGCGGATCCTCGTATTAGTGAAACGGGTACACTGACCTAGGTAGTGGAAAACCGTTTCCTTGACTCCTTCGTCACCATTCTGTCACAAAAAACTAAGACGTCGTGCCTATTTTATGTAAGTCTCCGGCTACCCAAGAGTGTCCAGTTAAATGACTCAGAGGAGAGAAGATACTTCATGATACGTTATAAATTTTACAAATCTCTCAGCCTGGAGACAACCTTCCGTGTCTCTTCAGTGCTATTCCAGTTCTCCTATTCCTCCATTCCCTGTTGCCAAACACTGTACATATTATAGTGTCTATGATTTTTTTATTTGAAACATTTATCCGGGAAAATTTATCTTAAAAAGAGTTTTGGCGGGAAGGGATGCGAAGTTAAGCTTCCCTCTAAAGTGCTATTTTAATTTATTATACGATTCTCTCGTCAAAATTCCGAATTTGAAAAACATTGGTTTTGATTTCTTCAAGTTTAGCTGTATTCTGTGAACGCTGTTTGGTTTTGTGTGTTGCGTACAACGCAACAAATAGGCATAATTGATTTCGACTATAACTCAAAGACATACATAGACCAATGTCATCTAAATATGGCCATAACGTCCTCAAACACATAACACACTCGTACAAACAGAATATACTTATTCAAACCAAAATCCTTTCATATCCATAAAACACACTCTACTACCATCTAGTAGCTAGTAACAACAATGATGGTGATGCTCGGGGCAGAATGTCTGAGCCCAAGCTAACAATTTGGCTTTGTGATCGTAAAATCTACAACCTCTATTTGTTCGCCAGCTTGAAGGGGAGATTGTTCCGGCTTGAAAGCGTCACATGTTCTGCTTGTAAGTGCAAAAGAGAGAGAGAGAGAGTGATATAAAGGAAGAAGAGGTGGTATACCGGAAGAGAGGATTAACACACAACCAAAGCGACGTTTGCTAATTTATGCATAGAGTTGGCTAAACAGAGAATGATGCCGGATAGTGGGAGGAATAGAACACAACATAACGACCAGGATATGGCCGTTACCCGTGGCGACCCTTGGTGGGTGAGAGAGGGACTCGCAGTGGGTTATTTATTATTGGCCAAAGTCCCCTGACCAAAAGGGTCAGGAAGTGGTGTGGTCTTTGGTACGGTAGCATTAACTGTAATGTATGAATATATCTACTTTGGGCTCTCATAGGATCAAGTGCACGCAACTAATGACTTTGGCATTAGATTACAAATAACACTTAAGAACAACTTTACTAAAACTAATTGCAAAAATATTTAAGTCGAATCATTTCTCAGGAACTGATCATAACTCAAAATAACATTCTCTTTTTAAGAAGTAATGTTTTTTTTTTAGTGGTTGACATATTACTTGTCATTACGAAGATCCAGATGTATAGTCTGCGTTGGGGGGGGGGGGAGAAAAACTAATAGCACTATGTGATAATAGCCAGAAATGTTGGTGAAATAGTGGTGAAATGATGATAGTGAAAATTACATAAAGTGAATTGAGAACACACAAAATTTCACTAATACTCATAGTTTATTTTTACGTTCTTTACTAAATAAGGAAAGAAGTGATAGTGAAGGCAAAGTGACTGAGCGCAGAGTTATGATGATTGTTGATAGCGTAGTGAATGTAGAATGGTGTAGCGTTTGTGTGGTGAAGTGCGGCTTGAAGAGTGATGTGACTTGTTAGTACTGTTGCTTGTTGTAACGGTTGTGAGCCAGTATGGCTGGTTTGGTGAGCCTATCATGTTTGAGGTTGACGTAGCGGCCCTTTAAAGTTTATCTAGTGACTGGCTATACTCTTCAAAGTTGATCTGTTGATTGATCGTACACTTTAAATATTATATTATATTTGTATTACAGTTGGAGACAGTTTTTGTAGGTGAAAGATTAGCTGCTTTGGTTGAAGCCATGTGTCAATATATTTTTTTGGGCGTGAGAGTGGGTGTAATTCGTAATTAACGTGCGCTTGGAGCGCTATGCGGGCACTGATGACACTATTGAGACCAGCTTTTCTGTGGCGAATTTGCTGGCTATTGGTTCCACTATAACGTTTGTTTCTAGTGCATCCTAGCAATCGTCCTAAGCCTACATCCATTGCCTAGTTGGTAGAATTCACGATTAGAAGCACGAATATGTACGCTGAATGTTGAATGTATGCTAATGGAAAGCATATATTTGCATTGGCTACAAAACAAACTTATGAAGCCTGAAAATAATAATACAGAGAACGTTATCAACAAAGAACTTTCTCAACTTTCTCTTACTGAAGTTATTACAACTATAACATTGATACGGAATTGAAATGAATTTTCTTCAAACTCCGAAATTTTTACTCAGTTGCCCTAACATAAATATTGAGAGATGGTGGGGGTGCAATACACCTACCCAAGCCAGATACTGCTTGAAGTGATTACATTTAGTCCAGTAGACAGCGCCAATGAACAAACTTCAATAACATTTGAAATATAGGGCCATAGGTTCCTCAGAAGCCTCAGAAATAAAATTTTCCGCAAAAAGGTTACAAAAAAAATTGTTAGGTTTACACCTGTGCACTTATTATTCCAAGTTTAAAGACAAAATTTTACTCTTCGGTACAAAAGAGTACAAAATTTAACCTCAAATCATTATTATTTGGGATTTGTTTTACAATATGTTCTTATTTTCTCGCGATAGTTACACTTAAATAATATTACAATATGTCACTTGTGAGAAAAAGTAATGGCTGTTTTTATTTTTCATCACTTGTGAATTAAATGTATAACTTCACTCAGTAATTTTGATTTAATAATTGTCACATTAATACACACGTTACAGAAAAAAAATTGATCTTTTTTTTTAATAATAAAAAAAACAAACAACTGGCACCTTTCAACAACTGGCACAGTAACAACATTTTCTTTTGTTGTTACTGTGAAAATTTGTAAAGAAAAAAATTCCCTTTTTCATGAGGGAAATTCTTGACTGGATAAAGAATAAAAGAAGGTTTATATATTACAAACATGTATGTAGTTTGCAAGTGTTTTATATGTATCTATGTATGTGTGTGTGTTTTCAGTGTATGTGAAAAGCGGAAGTTAGGTCCGAGGTAAATATAGAGAAAAGTATTTCAACAAGTGTATGTGTGGCATGGCGGAATGTGTACCACCATGGCGGAATGGGAAAAATTACCACAAAAATATTCGTACGAAACTTTTTTCTCTTATTATTATAATCTCTCACTCTCTCGCCCTCAGACCACTTACTTTCTCTTTCCTTACTTAACTTCCTGTAATAGAAAAGTGTTTTCTTCCTCCCCCCTCCGCAAACTTTTATATATTTCTAGAATAATTTTTTTATTTTATGGATTTTCTTCTTTTTTTTTTACATTAAAATTAATTAGATTAAATTTTAAACTCTTATTTAATCTTGTTTACTTTCTCTTACTGCTAAAAGAGAAAATATTGCGATCGTATCAAACTTTCGAAATTGAGTTTCCACCTGAAATAAATTCTTGTCACTCTTATTTCTTTGAAACATTTTTTTTCTACGCTAATTGATTTAAGGTTTTAGGAGAACTACGATATCAAGCTTTCCTCTGAAATACCACTTTATATGAAGAATGGTGTACCTGTATATTGTTATTATTAAGATACATTTCAGAACTTGTTAACTTTCAGATATGAACGAGTCTTCTAACCGGACATGTGATTTTGCACAATAGGTTTTTGAGTTGTTATTTTCCTTCGATTAAATGTATTACCAATATTTCCAAAAAAATTATTACCCCTTTTATTAGGATATTACTTCTGAGCTCTCAGCTGAAAATATATATAATTCCGGTAAAAATTCAATGACAAAATTTGACGCAATCGAAATTCGTCCTTTTACAGCTCTATAGAAAGGGAAATAAATGGATTGTGTTTCCAGGATCTTCAAAATATACTATATGCAGTAAGCTATTGATTCAATAATAATAATTTAAGGTAGTTATCACAAACTATGTAAAGACCTAATTACAGATTTAATGCTGTAGCCCTCCGTTTTAAGAGTCCCACCCCTTTTTAAGAGCTGTTCCAAATACTGATAATACAATAATAACAATAATAATAGTAATAATAATAAAAGAAAAATGTATTATCTTTAAAGTCTTCAATTATGTGTTAGTTACGTATATAATAATTTGATGATCACCATCACAGTTCTTATTCTTTTGAGATGATTGATAGTGCTGAGGTGTGAAGTAACCAGGTACTTAGTTCTACCTGAGATATAATTGGATATATGCCTTAATATTACTAAGAATTCCTCTATACCTATTATTTTATTTTATATTTAATCTCCACTTATTATTTTTATCAGTAGTAAAGTGATTTTCTATTATACTTGTTGATTCAGAAGACTGTTTATGATATTAGTTAGTTTACTTTTATCAGATCAACAGGTTGGGTTCAACAATTAATTTTTTAACTTTATACTAACTGCAAGTGTTTTGTTATCTAAATAGTATTTCTTTTCTCATGAGTTTGCTTTTGATGAGATAAATGAGTTGAGATAGTAACTGCTCGAGTAAATATGTAGTTACTCTCTAACTTATTAACTTGTGTGAACATAGTATTTACACAGGTGTAAAAACCTCTATGTAATCTGATCCGTTGGCAGTCCAAATATCTATCTTCCTTTCTTTTTTGTTATTTATTATTTCTTTTATAAAAATGCTATAAATTAATTGCACCTACCGTCCATTTATGAAGAATTTCAATAAATAAATAAAATAACAAAGGGCGTACAGTAAGTTAAATAAAAAAAAACAAAAATCTGGTGTGAAACACTCACACGACTTTCTCTTACGACAATTTGTACTTAGAAATGACAAACTTTCTCCAACCTTACAATTTTCACTAAATATTAAGGTCTTCAATAAATTCTTTGAGGAAGCATGACGTTCTAGCTTCACAGAACCTTTTCTCCGAAAAAAGTTTTAAACAAGAGTGATACGGTTCTGTTTGTATAGTTAGTAACCCAAGTATAAATGAAACCCATTTTATTAATATAGAAAAACGCACAAAACGCAAAAAATCTTCAATAAAGTGGTACGTCTGGTCAACAGATTTTCTTCAAATTCGATGCATTTCATTATCATTAATATTATATAATTGAAAGAGTTTTATAATAAATTGAAATGGCACTCTAGAGGAAAGTATAACTTCCCGTCAACAATCTTCTCAAATGAATTTATTTGGAAACCTGTTTAAATCAAAAGATGGATGGTCTCTGTATGTTCGGTTAATATACTAAGTTCAGTGGAAATCCTTGATGTCTTCATGGAAACTGTTGCAGAAAATTGAAGAAAAATACTGTTTAGTAAATTGCATTTCCGGTGAACTGATTTTCTTAAATGAATTTTCCCAGAAAAAAAATGTTTCAAATAAACAGCTTCTCGATATGTGCAGTTGATATAACATACAAAATCTACGTTTAAGAAAATCCAGTACCCATTTTCGAGAAAATAACTGAAAAAAATCCATTCACTAAGGTGTTACTTCCGGTTGACCAAATGTGATCAAAACCTTATTGTGCAAATTTATGTTAATACTTAACTAAATATTAAATTTGAAAATTCTGCAATTTTAGCTACATCAGTTATACTGGCCCCAAGCTCACACATTTTACACATATACAAATTTCTAAAAAATTGGACTCGGGGGGGGGGGGCTGAAAAGGCACATTTCCG
Source organism: Triatoma infestans (assembly GCA_011037195.1). Taxonomy (NCBI): domain Eukaryota; kingdom Metazoa; phylum Arthropoda; class Insecta; order Hemiptera; family Reduviidae; genus Triatoma; species Triatoma infestans. Next base: position 117,617 of record JAAEAF010001952.1, on the reverse strand, counting down.
GTGAAAACTCGATATCGAAAATTTGATACGATGGTATTCTGGTCTTCTGATAGAATGCAGGTGCTGTTATAACTCAAATATTACAGTATTTTTTGATTGATTGATTGATTGATTGACTGAACTGATAGAAAACAGTAACTATGCCGATCATAAAATGACTTCTTAGAACTACTATTCTGACAGAGTATTTTTTTTTGTATTGCCTTCCTACAGTATTCCAAGAAGTACATTTAAGATCTCTGATGTGATGGACTATTAAATTACTATTACTGGTGTACTATATATATATATATATATATAACAACCTACACAGGCCTGAAGCACTTACAGTTTACACTGAATGTATTCTAAAAATAAAAAATAAAATTAAAAGCAGACAGCCTAAATATTACCTTAATAATAATTGTAGTATATTTTTCCTCAATGAAGTAACACTTAATAATCAATGTCGTAAATAAAAAAATAAAATAAAGAACATTTGTTTATAGCCTGTAGGTTTGTTGTAACATGCAGAAATAGAACATATTAAAAGCTACACTACATGACTTCAATATTTAAAACAGGATATATATTATCTTTACAGGAGAGAAATAAAAATCTAGGAATATAGAAGACAAGATTAAACTGGACCGAGGCATAATTATATGCTGGACTGGGTTGTAACATATGAAATCTACATTATTATATTGTTATTAAATTATAAAGAACTTGTTGTTTATTTAGCTTTGACTTCCCCATAGGGAAGAAATAGACTAGCCACTTCTTTAGGCGTTTCTCTGTGGATATGCCTAGCCTAACCTTAAGGAACAACAACTGACATGGCAGCTTCCAAATTCTCATGCAAGAGACCAGAGGTAGCTGATATATGCATCTATTTGGATTTAATTGTTTACCCACAATGGTTTAACCACCAGACATCACACAGGCACACGCACAAATTTAATAACAATTACATATGGCTATTGTTCATAGACAACTACATTCAATGTGTTAACAATACCGACCAAGGGAAGATGTGTAAATTCAAATCTGCCACGTTCTAAGGTCAATTTATTTCTACATGGCAACCAATGGACAAAAGAAAATTTGGTGTTATACAAAGATAGCACATCTCAGACAGACTACAAACCGGTATGACGTCATTTTTTGATCTGTTTGTATCCTTGAAATGGGTAAGTGGCTTATTAAAAAACATTAAACAAAAAACTAAACAAAGTGTTGCTAGCGAAATAAGCCGAAAATAATTACACATTCCTCTAGACTGAAATGTCTCCTGGATTGCCAAAATAATTACGTTCTTTTCTTGACAAAAGAAAGAAAAAAAGAAAGTCACATTTTATTATAGAGGCCAAGTAAAAAGGAATAATAACTAATAACAAAATAAATAATAAAAGACATTAAGCAAGAATGTATCCTTAACTCTTTTTATATAGAACCAATTAATGATCGTAGTGACTTGTGGCTGAATGCCAAGAACGAAAAGTCAACAAGAACAAAGTAACTCCCCCTCTTCTTGCGGCCATTACTTACAATCTACCAATGTTAAATTATAATCAAAAAGAACTTGTAGAATTTGGCAATTTTACTTGTTATAACATGTAGAATAAAACAGATTTGATGACTTTGCTGAATTCAATAAAATTTTAAATAAATGATCTATCTATTTATTATATTAGAGCTCTTTGAGGTAAATTTTGACATAAACTTTACCAGCGGTAAATTCTCTCAGCACTTAATGATAGAATCAGCTGTGTAACGGATTTGAGCTAGAGCCAGTTTTTCAAGCATGCTGGGCTAACCATAATTGGATCCCACCAATCAGCCAGTCAGACTTGTAATGGGAAACCAATATTCCCAAATTACATAAAAGGCTAGCAGAGGTAGTTGAGGTAAGCAACTTTTGGGGTAAGGGCGGATTTACAACCGCCCAAAGAGGCAAACTTTCACCAGAATAGCCAGAAAAAAAGGCGATGAGATCTTCTAATTTGCTTGGTGAGCTGATAGCCTCCCAAGGCCTCCCTTCTTAGGTGCCAATATTCCCCTCTACAAACTGTCTGAGGACAGACAACAAACTTTTTATGATATACTTTGTGGTTAATCCAAATGGTTCTTTGGATCCAAAAAATAATGCTTGGAATGGATTATTAGTATATAAAAATAACGATTCTTTGGATTGAAAACGATTTTCTCTTCTCAGAGAGGTGATTGGCAAAAGAAACTATTACAACCAGAATTTTTATTAAAACATTAGTTCCATAAACACTCACTAGATTTCAGAACCGTACCACCGTACTTATTTGATATTATAAATTCCTATATCTTCACCAGCAACCCCTGAAAATTCAATTTACTTTTCCCGGATAATTTAAAAAAAGAAGAAAGTATTAGCCTTTATTCATGTAACAGTCTACTTATCCAAGTATATAAGGAAATCTTCCCAACCGTTTTTGAATTAAATAACTAGAAAATGATGCCTAACATTAACTTAATGTTCTACAACCTTTCTGAAGACCAATCTTCTTCTTGATATCGTTTTTCACAGGAAATACATGCATTAAGGTCCCTGAAACCGAAAAACTTGTTTTTAGAAAATGGTCTGCCTGTCCATATAACTTGACATTCCGTTTAGATATCACCGTGGGATCGATAGTAAGTTATCTGTCAAAATTCTGGAACTCAACAGGAAGTTCCACTTACTGACTGGATTTTTCACTTTTTGGCGACGATTTTCTCGAAAACGGCTCCATCAATTTCTTTTGTTACTTTTTATAACTAATCACATTAAGAACCATAACTTTTTAATAGAAACATTTCTCTAGGAAAAATTCACTCAAGGCGGCATTTTTGGGACAAGTGGGGGGGGGTATATTTCCCTCTAAATTTAGTTTATTATACTATTACGTCAATTGAATAATATTAATTAGGATTAATTGAATATGTTAACAAACCCCGTAAGACCGGATGTGGCTATTTACTGAACAGTTTTTCCAATTTCTGCGATTATCTCCTTAAAAACACCAATGGATTTCATTGATTTGTCATACTAACTATATATTGCAGACTTTTATTTGAAAATTTGTCCAGGAAAGTTTATTTTAGAGTTTTGGATGAGGGGGTAAGGTTAAGTTTTGGGTGAGGGGGTAAGGTTAAGTTTTGCTCAAAAAAGTGGTTTTATTCAGTTTAGATTCTCCTATTAATATAAAAAAGACAACTGCGCATGTGTAGAACTAAAAGTTTCATATGTAAATTACAGTAAGAGAAAGTTGTGTGAATGTTTCACACCAGATTGAATAGTTTTAACTGTTGTAAGAAAAAAATATAATCCTTAACGCGAGAATAAAGTACTTTTAAAACTCAGGTTCCGACGTCCCACACTTGTATATGCACTGCTAAATGGGCAGATCTGTATCGAATGCATAAAAATGGCCTCTTGTCAAATAAATAAATATTTACTTTATTTAAAAAAAAGAAGACTATATATCTATCATTTTATTTAAACAAATTTATTAATTTATTTAAAGATAGGAAAGAGATTGTTACGTATCTAATTTTGAAGATAAAATTGATCTCTAAAATACACTTGTTTCAGCCAGCACAACTCTAAATCAGATGGTGTCCCTAGGTTACAATCACTGGTCCCATATCTCTCTGTTTCTCATACAATATATATCTCTATGTACGTATCTCACTGCTCATTTGTCCTGGCAGCTTGCAAAGACATTCTTATCAGTTCAATAGTACGATAAGGGGAGGGAGGTACATTTGATCCGGAAGTAATGAAGCGTACAACTCCTCTGACTGATCTGGCTCTCTCTCTCTCTCGCATACAACCCATTCCTGCTTTGTGTGTGTATAAAGTATATGTGTGGAGGTGGTCACATCTGTTCTAGACAGCAATTTCAGATGTCCCAGTCATCATCAGTAGCCCAGCTACCGGCTCTACATTATTCTCTGTCAACTTATCTGATTCCTAGTTTAAACGGTCGCGTCATATACACAGACAATAGCAGACTATCTATTCAATTTTATAGAATCAAATGACAGTATAATAACTCATTGATTAATTCAGTTCTTTAAGCTTTTTGTTCCACTACTCAGTAAAAATTTGCTTTTATTATAATGTTATCATTAACTTTGTTGTTTAACCAACTATATTCTTTAATCACATTTAAAGCGTTCCCTTTCATTGCATATCCAATTGTCTTGAGGATCTGCAGACAATTGGAATCTGTTTTGTACGAGCAAGTAGTAGCGTCAACCAATAATTTTGCAACAGGTAATTCAAACCAGGAGGGACAGAGTATAGGAGAAGCACTGAAGGACACGGATGGTCCCCAAGCTAGAGATTTATAAAAGCTATGTCAAGACAGGGAGGGTGGCTTGAACTACCTTCTCTAGAATAGAACTGAGAGCCGTGGTGGCTGTATTGGCCATGAGAACTGGATACTGGATACCAGACGGTCATTTACACCAAATAGGTAGGACGTCTAGTCCTCTGTGTCAGAATTATGATGATGAAGTTAGGGAAACGGTGCACCACACTTAGGTCATTGTACCAGTTTTACTAATACGAGTTCCGTATATTTGGAAGGGCAACTCTTTCAAGGGAATGTTTAGGGAAGTTGGACCGGTATATTGGTGGGGGGGGGCTCCTTAGATGCGTGTTTTTTGTGAAGGCATAAGAGCCATATTGGCTTAGGGACCGCGCCATCCGGCATCCTATTAATAATAATAATATCCACAGGGAAGGGAATAACTAAGTGGTTTGTGTACTGGAATCCCACGCGGAGGATCCGGGTTCGAGTTCAGCTGTGCAACCCTTAGATTTTTTCTTCCTAGAAGCAACTACAGCTCACTATCCGGTGATGGACAGCGTTGTCTGTAACGAGAGAACAATGTCCAGAGGCCGGCAGTGCATTGAAGGCTCCGGGTGCCAATGCCATAGATGTTGACGCGCCTTAAATTGAAATAATAATAATATCCACAAATTATTCGGAACTGAATGAAAGTACTATCGAGGATCGTCCTTAACTACTCAAATGATTATTTTCCTCCTGACACGCATAAACGGAAACAATACTTTGTCGTACACTTCTTTTCCGTCAATACCAGCACTTTCTTTTTATCGGGCACAAAGTATAATTCTGAATATTTTTCAGCCCTTGCATTATGTGCACCAATAAAAAGTAGCAATTCACCAATCAAAATGCCTTACGTCCGTGCATAAAAATTGATGATGAATAGTGTGGAAGCGTATAGCTAGTTAGGACTTTTGACTGTTCTACTGTTCTAATGATTCTTTTTGCTAGATCGGCTAGCTTGTAGAACCTAGATTGCAAAACAGCTTCTTGACCGAGAGCTGAGTGAATACAGTTGATTACTTCCTTGGAAGCTGCTCCCTGTTATAACTGTTTGAGAGTATCCAATTTTCGAAATCGAATTTTTACCGGAAGTACTCGTACATGCTTCATGGACCCATGAATATGGAAAACCGTTTCAAGCGAATGGTCTATAGAGTGTATGTATGTATGCATGTATGTTATGTGTGTGTGTGTGTGTGTGTGGTGTTTTTTCGTGAACAAAATATCTCAAAAATCAAAAGCGAACCCCAATCTAAAAAATTCAGGAACCTCAATCTTGTTATCTGCCGACCGTGTTTTGGACAAAATCCATCCCCCGAAAATGCGACATTACTGAACGATCATTTTTTTCTTCAGTTTTTCGCGATTTTCTTGTTACAAAAATTTTCTTTAAACTTGGTATTGCGTCCACATAAATGCCTTGAACTCCATAAATTACTTGTAACATTTTTCCAGAAAAGTAGATTTTGGGGAGAGGGGTCTGGGGAAACTGTAGACTTTAGCTTTCCTCAAAAGTACCACTTCAGTACAATGTATGGTTCTAGCACCTATATAATATTAATATACAATATCATTTATAAATATATCAATATTCCAGCACTGCTAGAATTGCGTCCTTATAAAATAGATTTTTTTTGTTTAATTTTCTTAACGATTTCCTTTAAATTTGGAGAGCTAACTGGAAAAATACGAACATCACTTTTACTTGGAACTGTTTTCTATAAAAAATAATTCCTATTCTGATTGAAAATGAGGAATCTGCTAAATTAAATTTCAAAGGTTGTTTGTTCAATATTATTGGCACTCTTTCCTGGACTGCAATTTAATCGTCCAACTTTTAATCAATGTTTAGGTATTTTTATATATAATTGTTTTAGCACTAATTCACATCAGACTTTTTACATAAGTTTCCTACACTTTTACTATTACACTGGTGGCCACTATATATTGGTTTCAACGCAAAGTAGATATATCATTAACAAGCAATGTCATGCCAAACGAGGAGGACATTTTATATTAATAAAGAAGAGATAGTGACAAAAATAAATAAATAATAAGAATTCTATTAAATCGAAAATGATAAAAGTGATGCGATTAGAAAACATAACTCGCCATGAAAGACATTAAAACCTCCATGACGAGATGAGAATAAACTAACTTATTTAGGATGTTGTAAACACTAAGGCGGTCTTCTTCAGCAGTGGGAGAATGCAGGAGGGGAAAGTGTGTACGTAATTTCCTTCAACAATTTCCATCTCAACATTAAACATCCAACTGGAGGAGGAAGAGGCAGGAAGAATAATGGGTGGTGGAAGGCAGCAGTAGAAAGTAAAACAAGTTATTTATTACCATCACCTTGAAGAGGAAATTACAATGTCTTGGTTTTGTAGAAGGGCTCCGGTATATTAGGATTAAGACTGTAGCTGGATGAGGAAATCACCAGGAAATCATGATTACTATAGATTTTTTTGGAATTATAGCTTTACACGTCTTTATGAAAAACAATTATAGACGTAGATCAATTAAATAGTTGAAATAATCACAGACTTTTCTTAGTTGTAGACTTCTTAAAGTTCAAATTTTTATACTTTTAATATTTAAAAAATAGTAGAAGCGTACATTTTGGTTAAATCTACCTAAAAGAGTAAAGCAATCTCAACTTTATGTACACCAAGCGTTAAGAAGTCAGCCGTTGTTTAGAATATGATGACTTCTTGGATCTTAGATATTAACTAAGAAACAGAGTACTGCAAGGACTTTACTGAACAGACATAGAAGAATGGTAGCGTTAGTAGTATTGAGAGACTGAACTGGCAGAGATTGGTGATGTTGATGTTTACTTGAAGCCAGTTGTAACAAGACTGAATTGTAGACTCTTTGTTTGAGTGTAGCTAGCCTTTATAATACAACTTCCCTTAATTCTCCTTCCAGATTCCCTAGGGGTTGAGGTACGCGGATCGTGATCTCAGCTAAGGTGGTGAATTTGAATAGCTTGTTATACAGAGATCGTTACGCCTCATGTGACGAGTTGAGTGACAGTATAGAGAAGAGGGCGGAGTCGGATGGATTTGCCCATTTGATTTTTAGCTGCAGCTACTAAAAGTTTACTTCTTTTTCAACAATCAGTGAATTTGCTTTAGCATTTCCTTTCTTTAGGCATCTACTACTGCTAGCTTCAAAACTTTCAAAAAGTGTTTAACATTTCACATTTGATGAAGGTTACACATGTTTTAATCGCTGAAGTAGACAAATCAAGTTCGTACTGTGTCCGCTAAAAGGCGCAAACACTTTCTAAAATAAAAAGTATACCAAGAAACACAAAACGTTTTGTGTATAAACCATAATGGATGAGTTTCGAGTTAAATCAGAGAGTTTTAATGAGATTCCTAACTTACAAATAGAACAAATTTACAAATATTATTAAAGATGGAACTTGAAAAACGAAGACAGCAATAAAAATTAAATCAAGTTGAAGGAATAAATTCAATTACAATAATGCTAACCAACGAATACTACTAATTCTGTCAATCTCCATTTGAACAAGTAAACTGATGGACAGTAATCGATTTAGTGCTAAATTAAAATTGAAAGGAAATCGATAGATTAACATATTAAACGTGAATAATTAGTAAGGTTTGCAATACTGCTTGTATATTCAGTAGGCATAGATCATCAGATGTGTGTATGATGTTGAATAGGTAGTACACACGTGATGTGTTATATGGACTGATATAATAGTCCCTTGCATTCATGCGGTCTGTTGGTGCGACCTTAAATAATATTAGTTGGCATCAGAGACATTTTCCGTGGTAGCCTGCTTCAGTTTGTGGTCATCGATCGGTTTCGGGCGTTCGCCCATCTTCAGGATGCGTTTTTCAGACAGTGTGACAACACAGACTTACACAGAGCAAACTTAGTTTTTCACTATAAGTCACCTGGGCTGACGGAATCTTCCCTGCTCTACTGCAGAGGGGCGGGGAAACTCTTACTCCTATCTTATGCAGACTGATAAGGGCATGCTTGGCTCTCAGCCACGTTCCTAGAGCGTGGAGGTCTGTAAGAGTTATCTTTATACCGAAGCCTGGGCAGAGAACGCATTCCCAGGCTAAGGCATATAGACCGATCAGTCTTTCTTCATTTATCTTGAAAGTTCTGGAAAAACTGGTGGACCTGCAAATCAGAGAGGTGGTGCTGGGGCGATCCTCTGCACCCCGCACAGCATGCCTACCAGTCGGGGAAATCCTGTGAGTCGGCTCTCCATTCTCTTGTTGGAGAACTGGACGTGTCGGTACATGGCAGGGAAACAGCGGCGGGTGTGTTCTTGGACATTGAGGGTGCGTTCAGCAACACGACCTTCTGCCTCATTACTCAGGCGTTAGAAAGGCGCGGTGTCAGTAGACCCATCGTCAGATGGATCGACAGTGTGCTTAAAACTCGGAGGATTATAGCAAGCCTATGTGAAGCTTCGCTAGATTTACGCCCACAAGGGGCTGCCCGCAGGGTGGGGTTTTATCCCCGCTTCTGTGGTGCATGGTTGTGGATGAACTGTTGGAGGAGCTTAGTGGTACTGGATGTTCCGTGCTGGGCTACGCTGATGATATAGTGGTGGTAGCTAGAGGCAGGCACGAATCTACAGTCAGGGAGCTCCTACAAGAGGCGCTTAGGCGCATAGAACAATGGTGCAGTAGAGTGGACCTTGGGGTAAATCCACAGAAAACCACTCTTGTACCGTTTACTAGGAGGAGGGATATTGAGGTATATAAGGCAATGTCCTTCTTCGGGAAGATACTGGATGTGTCGGATAGAGTCAAGTATCTGGGGGTTATCCTAGATACCAGGCTCACATGGAACGCACATCTAGAATATATAGAGCAGAAAGCTAAAAAGTCGCTATGCTGTGCTGCAAGGGCCTGTGGGAAGTCATGGGGGTTAACTCCAAGGATGACCTACTGGATATATACTCGGGCCATTATACCGGTCATAACTTATGGCGCGGTGGTATGGTGGCCTAAGACGGAACAGGAGACAGCCAAGAGATGCCTCAGTGGAGTACAGAGGCTGGGGTGCCTCCTCATTACGGGCGCCTTTAGAAGTGCTCCGACATCTGCGCTGGAAGTGCTGCTGGGCTTGGCACCGCTGCACTTGTTAGTGCAAGCGGAGGCGAGGGCCAGTGCACATAGATTGCGCAAAAATGGTCTTTGGAGGCAGTGCGGCTCCTTAGCCAAACATTTGGACATATTGCTAAAGGTCAACCCAGGCCCTGTGACAGACATGGCCCAGGATAGCATTTGTCCAACATACAACTTCGAGGTTCCATTTCGGGTGTTCCTAGGTTCTAGGGCGGAATGGTCCAAGGGTGGGAAAAACTCTATCGGACAGGGCCTCTGTGGTTTACAGATGGCTCTAGGATGGAGTGCGGGAGTGTATGGAATGGGCCCAGAGGTGTCTATTGAGAAGCCTCTGGGCAGGTATTCCACTATATTCCAGGCTGAAGTGTTTGCTATTAAGGTCCGTGCCGAGGAGAACCTGCGTAGAGCCCCAAGGGGCAAGGTCATACGCATTTGCTCGGACAGTCAGGCTGCACTGAAAGCCTTAGAAGCTTACAGAACTACCTCATCCCTGGTTAAGGAATGTCGAGAGGCATTGTCGAGACTCTCCAGGCACAACAAGGTACAGCTGTTGTGGGTGCCTGGACATGCAGGGGTTGAGGGTAATGAGACAGCTGATCAACTGGCCAGGAACGGGGCCAACACTCCGTTCATTGGTCCAGAGCCGGTCCTGGGAATAACTGGCGGAGCAATTCGTGCAGCGATTAGAGAATGGGGTCGCAGTAAGCATGAAGAGCTCTGGAGGAGAAGCCCGGGTGCTATACACAGTAAAAGGATGATGCCAGGACTGTGTAAACGAAGAACCCGAATGACCCTTGGTCTGAGTAGAAGCCAGATTTCTCTGGTGACGGGACTCTTTACGGGTCATGGCAGGTTCAGGAAACATCTGTACAAGGTAGGACTCATTCGAGCGGAACCCTTGTGCAGACTATGTCAGGAAGAGGAGGAAACGGCCTCCCACCTGTTGTCCTCGTTGCGTAGCAATAATCGATTGAGGTAGGCAACCTTCGGTACTTGCGATGAGGCGATAGTAGCTCAAACGACTGGTGTGGGCCCTGAAACTCCTAAGGAGGGGGGTTGTCTACAGAGGACCATCGGGGTGGCCCAAAAGCCCGTTGTGCGGTGCGGGACATGGCCACCCGAGATAGGAAATAATAATAATAATAATAATACATTAATAATAATAATAACGTTTTTACACTCCTTGTATAGTCAGTTATTGGGTGTATAAACTGAATTTGCTCTGTCAAGTCTGTTGTCCATGCACCGGCGAGAGAGTCGGCGTCGGTGGCGTGCGCCTGACTCAAACCACGCCCTCGCATGTTCTATTCTCCCCTCCGAATGTCTTCCCCCCCCCTTCTGTGGGTACCTGAGTAGGGAACAATGCAGAGCAGAGACAGCTTCTAGACTGAGTCTGACCTCACGATGCGAAGGCATGCCCTGCCTGAACCAACCACCACAACAAATATTAGTTGGCTCAATAAATAAATATTGATTGGTTATTATAGCATCATTTCTATTATGTTTTTAGCTATTATGTTAAGAAACTAGGTACTTACAATAAAAAAATAGACTGGGAAAGTACAACATCTTTCATGTTTATGCTTGATGGAATTGAGGTTATTCTGAATCTTACACCTATTCACCTTGTGGTCGAGAGGGCAGGAACGGAGCTATCCTTACAATATTCAGAAAGGGAAGGCAGCTCTTTCCTTTGGAACAACTCCCCTACGGATGGAATGACTGAGAAGTACAGTTTCATTAAGAATTTTTCTTCGAAGCTGAATACTAAAAGAGATTGGAGCAGTGAATTCGCTCTATCTGAAATTTAGTACATGCTATGTATGGTATACGGATGGGCCAAGGATCTCCGAGGGAACTGGGGCCAAATTGTTTGGGCCGAGGACCAGATATTCAGAGCGGAAGGAAGCATCTTCCAGGCGGAAATTCACGCAATCGGAAGTTGGGTCCAGTTTAATCTAGAAAATATCAGCATCAAGAGATTGTAATCCTATCCGATAGCCAAGCCGCCTTTATAACACTGAGCTCATATATCATCATTTCAAAAATGTTATGACAAGTTAAAGTACTACTACTAAAATAGACACTCTCTCTTGTACTTAATCCAAGTAGGAAATTGACAAATTTTCTTCTATTTTGAATTTTCTTCCATCTTTTTTACTCAGTTTCCCAATCATCTTAATAAACTTAACATAAATATAGAGTTGATGGGAGAACGTGTTAGTTAGTAACAATGGCATGTGGAAACTTAAAGCGATCGCTAGTAATCCAGAAGTAAAAGGCCAATAACATTTGAAAACACAGAAAATTACATTTGAACATTCTTCAGTATTCCGTGAAATCAATTTGTGGGAGGGAATTTTTAAATAAAAGTGATAGGGTCATTTAAGTACACTATACATTAGGGTCATTTAGGTACACTATAACACATTCGGGTCAATTTAGGTCAACTAGAACCATTAGGGTCATTTAAGTACACTACTACATTAGGTCATTTAGGTACACTATACATTAGGGTCATTTAGGTACACTACACATTAGGGTCATTTAGGTACACTATACATTAGGGTCATTTAGGTACACTATACATTAGGGTCATTTAGGTACACTATACATTAGGGTCATTTAAGTACACTATACATTAGGGTCATTTAGGTACACTATACATTAGGGTCATTTAGGTACACTATACATTAGGGTCATTTAGGTACACTATACATTAGAGTCATTTAGGTACACTATACATTAGGGTCAGTTAGGTACACTATACATTAGGATCATTTAGGTACACTATATATTAATGGGTTTATGGCGTAGTTTCTCTCAAACAAGCTGTTCCCTCCATTTTTGTCTGTCTTCTTCTGAAGAAAGATCGTGACCTATCTTGCCTCAGCTAGACCATCTCTACCACTTGTTCTGCGCTATCCTCTTTTCATTTTCCCCGGTGCCTTCAATTTAAACTGCTCAGGGGATTCCTATCTTTACCCATCCTTAGTAAATGACCAAACCATTTATGTTGTTTAATTTCGATGGCTTGAAGAATGTTCTCATTGACTTCTAAGTCTCTCCTCTGTTTGCCATTTTTCACTCTGGCATTTTTAGATCTTCCTTCCGATCTTCTCCAGTAATCTATTTTAGTGTATAACAATATATTCCATTCTTTTTTTTTGTTGATTACTATTTATCATGATTTTCATGATTTCAAAATACTTTAATATTAGATAATTTGTAGAATTTTATGACTGAAGTTTTCTATCATTATAGAGACGAATAAAAATGAAAAGCATTTATTTATGTGTATAGTTAGTATGCCAGGTTTAAGGAATCGTAGGGAAATATATATATATATATCTATATATATATATTCATTAAAGCGCACTTCCTGTTAATGGATTTGTCCAAAACTTTCTTCTTCTTGTGAGATGCGATTGTGATACCTTTAACATTTGTTCTATTATTCCCAGTAAAAACTCAATGTTCATAATTTAACACGATCAGCTACCTAATATACTGAGAAAAACTTATTTTTATTAATAATAAATGTAAGGGAAATATATGTGGCGACTAGATTTTAACCGTTATGAGAACAAAAGCTGGTGTTAAAATTTAACTGCACTAAACAACGAAGTCGTTCAGCACATCCGGTGTTACAATATTAGCCTGCACATCTCTCTATATATATTCATTTATACACATATACGAAACAGAGATTACACACATATATATATATATATATGTGTGTGTGTGTGTGTGTGTGTGTACACCATATTATTATAGCAAGTGTATATAAAGTTGAAAATTAATTTATCGTTTTGAAAACATTGTTCCATGGTTTAGCAATATGACTGGGGACCATTTGTTGTAATTGGCGTTGGGAAAATTTTAGAGTGTGTTAATTGGGAGTTGGGGAAGGGGCTGAAAGGGGTAGATATGGTTTTGTTTGTGTATTATATTAACACCAATATTATAAATATATTAACAAGAACAGCTGTAGTTGACATTTTGCCATGGTAACAATACTAAACTGTCCTGCCTGTTTTTAACGGTAGGTTTGTAAAGTATAAATGTTTTATTTTTTAATTACAAATGGTTGTATAATCGTACGTAGTCAACTGTTTATTACAGAATGTAATAAAATTAAAAATGTTGTGTGAAACATTCACACGGTTTTCTCATATCACTACAGTGATTACGATAATAAGTTGACAAATTGTCTTCAAATTTGGAATTCTAAATTCATCGTTTAATTGACATTGTATAAATATAGTAGTGAAGGGGGTACATATTAGTTCACAGTACAGAGCAGGTACAGTAATAGCAGATAGTATTGAATGTGTGATTACATTACACTGCAGACCAGAAGACACAGCCTTGCTCACATCACAAAAAACGCTTGAAATCTAATGTTAGGTAAAGACAGACACGGCGGTTTTAACCGAAGCGTTTAACGAGTCAGTGCCCGACTCGATATGTCATGGACTATATCATAATAGTGGAAAACAGACACAACGGTGCCGAGCGTTTCGTTTCGTGCGGCGGTTTTAAAACAGCGTCGGTGGTGATAGATGTGAGAAAAAGTGAGTCGGTTCAACTTACCCCAAGTCACCCGAAGGGTGTTTTAACGTGTTCAATGGCTCTGTACAGACACGAACATTTGTTAACTCGTTTTGTTTAGAAATGGATGGAGAAAAATTTGATGCAGAAAAGCTAATAAACGAAGTAGAAAATCGACCGGCACCTTGGGATATGACGAAAAAGTATCCTTCTTTGTTAGCTTTTCTTGACAAATTGTGAGTAATTCATCAAAATTACTTCGCGACATCCTAGTGAAGTTGAAAAATTTTTCATCGTCTCTTTGCACTTCAGCAAACAATGTATGAAAATACCCTTTTTCTTGCCTTTCATTGATAATTGGATATATCCGCATTCTTCGTTTTATTTTTTTTTTATAAATTTTCCAATGCAAATACAATATTGACAAATACACCACCTCGTCCATACTGCAAACCGCATCGAACACTGCACAAATCGCTTAACAGAACAGCTCAGTGTGGTTTGTTACAATACTAAAGACTCGTGAAACGCTTCGCTTAAAACTGCCGTCTCTGGTTTTACACTTACAGATTCCTGAAAACACCTTAAAAGAGATTATCCCCCAAAAGTGATAGACTTATGTATGTACAGATAGCAGATTTCAAGTTTAAACAAAATCATTGAAGCTATTTTCGAAAAATTCCGGAAGTGCTGAAAAACTCTTCAGGAGAGCCGTTCTTCCAGTTTGTGTACTATACACTTGGGGATGCCTACCACTTTTATTTGAAATTTTTTAGGGGGGAAAAATGATTTTTGGAAAGTTCAGGGTGAAAAAGTAACATTAACCATTCGTACGAAGTGGTACATACAAACAATATACGACGACAGTTATACTATCAATATTTAAAAGCATTAGAATATTTAAATTGATGAAAATCGAGATTAAGGGAGCTCCTCGTAACACTGCATGTCAAGTGTTATTAGGGATTGCTCGTTCCGCTGATTGGTATATTTAAGGATAACTCTAAGTAAAAAAATAGCGTGCTTGAAGTAAATTTGCCAGTTTTACTAAACTGTAACATCTTCAGTAAGAGAATGCAAAGTATCAGACATTATCAATGTAAACAATATTTATGTTTGGCCGTTGTTAATTAAACAAGCTAAAAAATTAGTTGGCTGGGGGCCAAAGAAGAAACTTTTTATTTTTTAAAAAAGTTTATTCGATGTTTCGGACACCTTTGGTGTCCTTCCTCAGGAACTACAAAACACACAATATCAACAAAATACAAACATTCTACTACAAAATCTTATCCAAATCACCTCATCCTCAAAACATTCAGTAAACTAAAAAACAACCCTTTGAAAACCGCATGCCCGAGCCATGCCCATCTATATTCCGTTCTTTCAACTACACAAATGCCGTCTCGTACAAAGTCATGCATATTCTAAAGTTTATAATTCCCAATCTCAAATCAGGCCTCTACTCCTCCAACAAACTCAGTAAACTGTTCTCTAAACTCAATGACCCCATTAAAACTGATGACTAAACGAATTCATTTTACAGCATACTTTGGACTGCAACAAACTCTAAACGCATGTTACGTTGGTGAATCAAAACATTACCTACGAAAGAGACTTGGACAACATGTACTAGACATAGCTAACAAAAAAATTGACAGTACAGCCCTCACAAAACAGCACTCACCATTGCCCACTCCTTTGATTTCCGAAATGCTTCTGTCTTAACCACCCATTCCAACCACCTGAAGCGACTTCTTTCTGAACCCATCCACATTAACCTCAAGTCTTACTGTATCAACTACAAAAAAAGACAAGGACGCATTTCCTCTTCTTACAACATTTTCCGCTTCTTCAAAAAAAGACCCCCCCCACCCCCCCCCACTAAATTACATATACCAACTTTTACTCTTTCAATAGTTATTTATATTCATTATTTCTCTCATAATTATTAATTGAGTTGTTTTTATTTTCTACCACTCTCACATTTCCCAACTTGGAAAAATTTCCCCTCTGTTTTCTTTGCAAGCTTACTCTACACCAAACAATAACCTCCTCCAACATTTAGCTCCCCATTCTTCCTTCCTTAACAGGTATCATATCTTTCTAATATTGTTAAATTGTTATACGTTTTAATTTTATCATAGAATTTTCTTAATATCCATATTTTTGTTTTGTAGTTCCTGAGGGCTCCAGCCAATTAATTTTTTTAGCTTGTTTATCATACATTATTTTTCTTTCTCTTACTCCTGATAATGTTTTGAGGTCCCTTGAGTACACATGGTTGCTAATTCTTGTTGCGTAAGGTGGTCAACAAAATCTCTCCCCCCCCCCCCAACAAAAAATCGCAAGAAGCTGAAACCTTGATATTTTGTTTAACACCATCTGACTCGAAGGTTTCGAGCAATCAATATCCATCGAACCAAGTGCGATGCTCTGAATGTTTTTTCTTTCGATTTTCTTTAAACTTCGTATAAATAAATATAAAAATACCTATCAATTTTTTTCGGAACGTTTTTACAGAAAAATAGATTTTTTGGGGGGATGGTGTCTGGGGGAACAGCAACGTTAAGCTCTCCTCTAAATTACCACTTCAATATAACATATAGTTCTAAAACCTACGTACACTTTACGTACATTGATAGAATTCCAAATTTGATGAAAATTTTAAACCGGAAGTGCGTCCTTACAGAATACATATTAGTTGTATTTTTTTTTTTAACTTTCTCGAAGACGACGATAACGATTTTTTTTTTTTTGGAATACTAACTTCATAGATAAAAAATGTATCACATTTATTTGTAAATAGATTTTAGGATCCGGATCGGGGGACTTAGATGTATGTTTAATTTAAACTACCGGTAGAAGCTTTACCAGCTGAGGCAGATGGACCCCTATTGCAAACCCAACCATACGTTTTTAAACATAATTTTAAAGAAAATGTTTTCCATCAAATTCCAGTATTGCAGTAAGAGAGAGTCGTGCGCGTGTTTTATTTATTTATTTTGTTGTGTGTGTTGCCTCCAAAACTTGAACAAAAAACATGTCAATAAACAACTATAGAAAAAAAAAAAAGCGTCCAGGCAAATCCTCCATCTTTATTTATGATAGACGCCCATTTTATCATATTAAACTCAAAATAATGGTCATTCAACTTGAGTTTCCATAGAAACTTCATCAATAAAGGACTATAATCTATAATTAAAGAATATAAGTGAATGACTGTAATTAATTTTAATTATGATTTATGTGGTTCTTTATGTTGTTTTTTTTTTATTTATTTTACTTTTAAATCATGACCCATTTTTTGACCTAACACTAGGCGCAATAAAATGTTAATAGATTTTAGTGGACATTTGGTGGGCGCATCTATAATTTACCGAGCTCCTAAATTGATTAAAATAGGAGGGAGGAATCTATAAAGCTTGAATAACTATTTTATATATATATTTAACTTACATATAAAACTATTAGGCTTTAGAGTATTGAAGTTTAGTGGTTTGAGGCAAGGGTGGTTCTCTCATATGAGTAGAAGTTAATAGAAATTGAATTCCAGACTGTAGGCTTTGGAATTCCTATGGTAAACAGCCACAGAAATCAGCGCTGAGACAACTGTTTGTTAATCAAATAAAAATCTGGTATCTGAAAACACTCCTCGCATGATCATCTCCTAAAATAATTTCTTAATTTTTTTATATACAAAATGCTGACCGTCCTTTGGGCACCAGGAAGTGTTGCGGTAGTATTAAAGTTTCGAAATTGAGTTTTCACCGGAAATACATTTTTTGAGGTGTGTGACTGTTTGAGCTTCGCTGATAAAAAATGTTTTTAAATAGATTTGAGGTGCGAAATACATTTTTTGAGGTGTGTGACTGTTTGAGCTTCACTGATAAAAAATGTTTTTAACGGATGATCTGTATGTGTTGAATAACTCAAGAAACGAAAAATCGTTGTTAATTTATTTTATTTATATATCTACGTATATATATATTTTTTTTAATTTAAGGTGCGTCAACATCTATGGCCATTGGCGTTCGGAGCCTGTGGAGGCTCCTAGGAAGAAAATATATATATATATTACCCATAGATCCAATTCCCTAGGAACATTTATTTGCGTATAATTAGAGTCACCCAAAACATGTATTTATAATGAAAACTCATTTTCTCTTACAGCAGTAAGAGAAAGCTAAAAAAAAAAATATATAGAAAATAAACTGTTGTCCAAGGTGAAATCTCTCCCATCTGGCCAATTACAAACAAACAAACCAACTGCCTGATTATAATTTCCCGCTTCATTACAGGGTCTCTTGTTCAATTAGTTTTACGTTCAATGTGGTAGACGGGCTAAATTGCTAGTGTTACCTGGATTAATTTTTAATCGAAACCCATTTGCCATCAACCCACCAAAAAGAGAGAGATAAAAAAGAGGGAACTCTTGCAGTGATGGAACTGATGTGGCTGCATGAATCTTCAACGAGAACGTCTATCGCGGCATGGCAGGTTTAAAACCATGGTCTCTAAATCTCCCCACTCTACTAAAACAAAAACAAAAACAAAAAAGAACAGAGACTGGTCCCAACGGGATGCCAAAATATATAGCAGGAAGCTGGGGAATGGACCAGGCCAGAGTAGCAGGACCGATAGCAGATTATCTTCGTCAGTACCACAAATCGAATCACCAATGTAGAGAGAGACAGGGTGAGAAGAGAGAGAGGCAAAGAGACAGAGAGACTTCCCATCTATATCCAAGTAAGCGCAGGGTACTGCATCGCCACCTACCGAGCAGTGTCGATGCTACAGTTTTCCATTCGATGATTTTAATCCTATAGCTCCGCAGCATCAGCTGAATGTACGTCCACATTTCACTTCCTCTACCTCCCTCTCTTCCACCTACATATACTCCTACCACCACCTCATTTCCAGACACACACACACACACCACAAACTTGGTAAAAATTTTGTTTTTCGCTGATTCAACTGGAATTTCCCACCAGCCTGGGATAGGGAGAGTAATTGAGTTTTCATGGGGAAAGGATTTGTGCCTTTTTTTAGCCTTTAAAATCTGATTACACTTTAGTAAATTATATAATGGTGAAGGAATGGAGGCTTTAAAATACTGAGCAATTAAGTTTTTAATACTATCAATTTGCAGTAAATTATACAGATTTTTTAATTAGGTCGGTAACTGTCTCTCTGCTCGACTAAAACTAAAGTATATTACTAGAATTTTTACAATTTAAAAAGAACAGAAGCAAAAATGTATTAAAACTTATTAACCCATTCAATTACTGAAAGTTAATTACAGAATTTCTGATTTAATTAATTACGGGATTAACTAAATTTCAAAATTTGTCGATGTTATTTATACTTACTGAAAAAAGAATATAGAAATGAAAAAGTATATTAAGTCTAAGGAAAAGGTTTGGTGCCGTTTTCGACTTTCTTCATTGCAATAGTGAAATGGAATATCAAGTTGAGCTTGCTGCTTGTCAAATATCAAGCTTGAGATATTCTGTTCACATAAAAAATACATATCCACACACACAGACAAACAAACAAACAAACAAACACACACACACACATTCGCTAAAGATATTTTTTCCGTAATCATCGAACTTCAAAACAAGTATTTCCGGTGAAAATTTAAATTCGAAGATTTGGCGCAATCGCAACACTTCCCTTTTTACTTTTTACTTCCTCTTACTCATAGTAGAAAGAGGAACTTCTCTTACTAGGAGTAAGAGGAAATATTGCAATCGTACCAAATTTTCGATATCGAGTTTTCACCGGAAATACAGGTTTTGAGATCCCCTGAGTCCAAAAAAGTGCTTTTTAGAAAATGGTGATTGTGTTTGTGTAAATGAACAGCTTAGCTCAAAAACAAAAAATTACAGGAAGTTCAAACTTGATATTCCGCTTGGGTATCACCATGGGACCCAACAGTAAGTTTTCTGTCAAAATTCCTCAACCGGAAGTACCACTTTAATGATTTTTTTTTTTCACTTTTTTGCCATTTTCTAGGAAATCGCTCCAAACCAGACCATATTTACGTCAAAATAGCACTTTGTAAAGAAGTCTCTACTTTGTTTAAAGAAAAATCATTACTGGAGAGAGCACGTTATAGAGAGAGAGAGAAAGGGGAAGTATTTGAGTTGAAATGCAGCATATTCTCAATTTAATGCGGTGGCGGAAAAAATGTAATATTCAGCACGTGAGTAAAGTATTATTACATTCTCGTTCAGTTAGTATACCCGCTGCACTTATGTGGGTAATATCTAAACTCGAGCGTAAAAAAACATTATTTAACTCACTGTTTAATAAATAACTATTTTTTTGTTAGTACTCGGGGCTTTAAAATCTATTGAGTCTCAGAATCTAGAGATTTCCGTAAAAGCTCAATTTCGAAAATATGACACGATCGCTCAGTAAAAATAAAGGTTGTGAAATTTTTATTTACAAAATTTCCATATCCGGTTTAATTTACAAAATAGTGGAAAATTTGTGTAAGAAAATCTTAAATCTTAATTTGTGTGATTTTTGCCTTAATTAGAATTCAGTAAATTATTGCCACCATAATGTGAAATACAAAATGTGAACCATTGCGCATTATAGTCGGCCAGCTTAGCGGGGTGTTTTACAACAATTTACAAGGGAGTAGGGGGGCGGCGGAGTATTAGTTAATGGACAGCTAAGTATGGAGTGGTGGCGGTTTGTTAGCCATCAATATTAGTTATATACTCGTACAGGCCCCAGATATCGTGCAATGTTTTGCACGTAATACATACATGCAGGCTCTTTATCTACACTGTGTGCTGCAATAGAGAGATGGTACGCATAAATCTAAAATAGGTTACTAAATCCCAACTTGCTCCGCGGAAGTGGGGCGTGGCCCCAGAGTATAGAGGCTTTAAACCGAAAAGTCCCTGTTTTGAACCCATTTGATTAATATATTATTGTATACATGGCTGTCCTAAAACCATAAATAAATCCCATTCCATGTCCCCCACTCACCCTTCACCGTCGTTTTACCAATATCCAATCCCTCTACCCCGACCACTACCAAACTAATTGCACCAGATAAGAGAGTTAAACTGCACAACTATTTACATGGTAATCAGACCGCAAAGTCCCTCAGGGGGTATTAAATATTTAGGCATGGAGGGGGGAGGAGCCGGATAAACGTGCTCTGCGCCAGCAGGCGTGTGTCAGAGAATTGGAAACGACGGAACACCAGCATACACAACTATATCTTCAAAACCTCGCCCTCCTGCTCCTACTCTATTACTGGATTGCCGAAAATCATTCCCCACCACTAAACAATACTTCTTGCCTCCTCCCAAGGGAGCAATCTTGGTGCTAAAGAGAGAGAGAGAGAGAGAGAGAGATATTTGAGCAGGGTGTACTACAGACGAACGGAGCTCTTCTTGGAAAGTTTTTGCCTCTAAAGGAACGATTACAAAATATAATACCCTCCACCGTCACTGACTAAGATTTATGGAGCTTACAAAACTAAATATGCATAAATGAAACTATACGCTAAAGCAATTAATAAATTAAAAAAAATAATAAACGGATATAAAACATTAATAAATTTAAGTGACTGACATTCTCAAAATTGGAAGGTTTACTAAATATTTAGTTCCCAAATCTCCCACCAGGTTATAAATGGAACTGAAAGCGGCATTCTAGAGTGAAGTCTAGAACCAACAATCAGACTATACAAAAAATCAACTTTTAATAAAATAAAAAAATAAATTACTAAATTAATTTTTAATTTAATAAGGAAATAAAATTTATTTTATAAATAAAAATAAAAAAAATCTGGTGTAAAACACTCATACGTCTTTCTTGTACTACAATTTACATAGTTATAACGCCCTTCCGGTAAACCAACTTTGTTTAAACTCGGAATTTTGGCAACACATTTTATTGTCATTATTATTATGTAAATAATAGAATGATAAAATGAACTGAAATAACAATTTACGAGGAAAACATAACCACACGCCTCTCCCCCCAAACCCCCTTAAATGAATTTTCCTCCAAAAATGTTACAAATAAAAGATGTAGCTCTTTATATGTGTAGTTAATATTCCAAGTTTAAAGAAAATCGTTGGAGCCGTTTTTGGATAAAACTCAAAAATCTAAAGAAAAAAAAACATTCAGTCAAGTGGTATTTCCGGTTTACAGATTTTGTAAACCTTATACGACTTTTTCTTAAGGCGATTTACAAGGTTATAATTGGCTAATCCTGTTCTAACATATAATTCTTGCTAGGTATTTAGCTGTCTTCAAGATACATGAATAAGGGAATCTAAACTTTATAGAAACGACTTTGTAGATGTTAGAATAATAAAATAAACTGAAATAACATTTAGAGGAAAATATAACCCCACCTCTCTACAAAAAACCTCTTAAATGAATTTTCCCGGGAAAAAGTTCCAAATAAAAGTTATAGCTCTGTATGTGTGTTGTTAATATCTCGTGGGAGCCGTTATCGAGAAAATCTCAAAAAAAAAGAAAGAAAATCCAGTTAGTTACGGTACTTCCGGTTTACCAATTTTGTTCAAAACCTTATCAAGTCCCATCTAGCACTTAAACTAAATATCAACTTTCTTGTTTGATTTTCTTGTTTTGTGTTATGCTGGCACCACGCACACACACACATATACACATCGACCATTCTAAAAACTACTTTTTCGGTCTCACGGGATCTCAAGACATGTATTTCCGGTGAAAACTCGATATCTAAAATTTGAAACGATCACAATACTTCCTCTTACTGGGAGCGTTGAGAGAAAGTAAAAATTAAACGTAGAAAAATAAGAATAACAAACAAATTGGATAGGTATGTGTCCATGGATTAAAGAAAGAAGAATCCCTCCTCTTGTTTTTTTTTCTTTTTATTTATTTTATTTTTTTAAAGGAAGTTGGCAGACGACCCAGTAAGGCCGAAGGTAAAGTATAATTATCTTTACAAAGAGTTGTGTGAAGGAATTCTTTATTCTACTGTTTGTTGGTTAGAGCAACATTTTAATTGTACACGACGGATTACAAAGGGAAGTTACATAGCTCTGTCTGACGGTGTGTAGGTGTGTCCTTGTGAACAAGTTTCAAGAGATCTTTACTTCACAGTTCTGATAGTTTGTGATGTAACACTATGAGAAAGGTGTTAATTTAGAAACACATACACACAGTTACAAACTGTGAGAAACTGGAAGATAAAAAAAAAACACGATTTTTTCAAGAAAAAGGAAAAACAAGTTTTAAATTACCTCGCCAGTATTCAATTTCTTTTTTTCTTTTTTTTATTCCGTGTTTTACTTCTTTTCTTATTTAAATTCTTTGGTATTTTGTTTTCTGGACAATATCAAAGAAGATACAACTTTTCTAAATAAGAGAAATCTGTAGAAATAACATGGAAATCTTTTGTAGATACATATCTGTATTTAATAGGATAAATCTACTCATCTATAGAGCCATTGAAGGTTCAAGTGAGAATGAGGGTATGTGCAAAGGATGTCTTCATCCGAGGATAAGCTAAACTAAACTAATTGGAATAAACACTCTTCTTCTTGAAGAAATGCACCACAACAAGCGCTGGAAAGTTAATGTTGCCGGATACGAGCCATATCAGTGCTTTGCTAGCCACCAACAAGTTCCTATCCGCCCTCTGTCACGTCTACCAAGCTTTCTCCAAAAGCTAAGGCTAACTCCTTCCAAGAATCCAGGCTAGCAAAACTCCTAATTAAGCCGAGCAATGTCAGAGCTTAACTCAGTCAACAAAACAGCTTTCAAATAGTCTCAAAAATCAAGAACCCGAGTCTGAATTCAACATTTGGAAAAGTCTAAAACAAGCAATCAAGAAGTGAGGAAATGGCCATTCTGAGAACAAACATTATGTTCTTATCGCGTAGTAATCATTTCAAGTAGGTATATATAAAATTGATGTAGCCGTTTTCGAGATAACTCACAAAATAAACTTAAAAACCTATTCAGTTAGGTTGCATTTCCGGTTAAGTGATTTCTTCAAATTTGGAATGTATATGAATATTATATAGGTGGTCAAACCCACACATTGTACTGATGTGGTACTTTGGAGAAAAGCATAACGTTACTGTTTCTCAGAATACTTTAAACAAATCGATTTTCCGGGAAAATAATTCATATAAAAGTTATTAAAGAAAATCGATGGAGCCGTTATCGAGAAAATCGCGGAAAAAACAACGAAATATCCATTCAGTAAGTCACACTTCCGGATGATGGATTTTGCCGGAAACCTTCGTGTTGTGACACGGTGATTGTACCTAAACGGAATACCAAGTTCGAGCTTCTCCTGCGATTATTCATTTTTGAGATATTTTGATCATGCACCTGTGCAATGTATTTGCTAAATACATTTTCTTTTTTACTCAGGGGTCCTTAAAACATGTATCACTTCCGGTGAAAAGTCATTTTCGAAAATTTGACATAATCGCAATATTCTCTTACAGCAGTAAGGGAAAGTACAAAGTAATCCAATAGTATTCAACACAGTTAGTTACTTTTGTTCTGTATTTGTTTATCATCGAACGAAAGAAAACGATAGAGTGTATGGGTGACAAATGTAAATTGGGGGAAGGGATATTATAAGCATGATTTGATTAGGAGAACTGCTGTGTTTAAAACAACAAGAAACTTCTACAAAGTACTGTAAAGTAACAATGGTTATATACAATAAGACCATTTAATTCTCTCCAACTATGGTATTAGATTTCTTCCCTCAACTGTATTTGGCAATTGTTCAAACATCTTTCTAATTGGGTGATAACTCTGAAGAAAATGTGCCCTAGTATTCCTTGTAATTACTGTTTTAATTAGGCCTTTTATTTTTTTTATTTATAGCAGAATTATCGAGAGTTTACGCTTAGAAAGAAAACATCTCTTTTGATGATATGATTACTAGTATGGGAAGAAAGAATTTATACCGGTTTATGCGTACAAGAATATATTTTTGTCAAGTAGTTGAACTACATTTGCTAACTTTAATACATGAAAAAACAAGATTGGACAGGCTAACTTTAATATATGAACAAATATGATTGGAAAAAATATTTTGTGCATTAATCAAGTAACTTTCCCTGAATGCTAGTTATACTGCTGTAATTAACATATTTTGTGCTGCTGGAGTTTATACTAAACGTTTAGTTTCTTCGATGAAAGATAGGGGTAACCTACGCTATAATAAAAATGAAACGTTTGGGGAAGCCTTGACGTCCCACAGTTTCTTCAGAACAAGCATACCTACTGTAATGGAACCAATCACCAAAATTTGAAATCCTCCATACAAAAACTGGACTAAATAGTTACATTAGCAGCCACGTTGAGGTGCCACCATTGAGCCTCTAAGCGCATTACTTTCCCTGCCATGCCCACTACATTGTATCAGTTCGCTAATACATGTATTAGCGAATGAGCTTCAGCTTCAACAGCGAATCTCCCACCAGTAGCTGTCTCTATTGTTAGGGGGAAACTGAATAAAAAACTCGGCCATCTGAAAGCTTGATGAATTGCTAGATCACTTCGAAGAGTAACGGAGAGTCCACTTTGACCAGTTAACAAGTCTCAAGATCAACCTTGTGAGTTTCACCAAATTAGCCACACCAGTTACGTTAGAACAGCAAAATTTCCAACTAGCCATACCTAGTTGAGACGACTAAGAGCGGCCAACAATGTTATTCTAATTTCATCACGCTAACTCACACTAATCATCATTCTTTGTACGGTCACTCTAACCTGTAGTAATTCAACTTCTGCAAATGAGTAATGTTTATACAAAGTTTCAAGAATAACGTTCAGAGCCATTTTGCGCTAAAATCGCAAAAAATTTGAAAATCCACTCTAAATTCATACTTCGATTTGTTTCATGGAATCTTTGTTTCATGGAACCTTAACACTTGTATTTCCGGTTTCAAATTCAATTTCAAAACTCTGACATAAAGCAAATATTTCCCACCTAAAGCAATAAGAAAA
Source organism: Triatoma infestans (assembly GCA_011037195.1). Taxonomy (NCBI): domain Eukaryota; kingdom Metazoa; phylum Arthropoda; class Insecta; order Hemiptera; family Reduviidae; genus Triatoma; species Triatoma infestans. Next base: position 91,564 of record JAAEAF010001952.1, on the reverse strand, counting down.
ATCGATAATTAATAATCAGCTGAGGGAAGGATATAAGCTTACTTCATATAGAATCATTTATATTATTCATGCTTCTGTGACGTGAACTGACGGGAAATCGATTAATGCTGTAGATGCCTAAACATCTCTTGGATTTTACAATTAGATCACGTTACCAAAAGGTGATATACATATGCGGAAATTCGTTTCCTTTTAGTCTAGTCAAAATCCGATTGATCACGACTGCGATCCATCGCCTGACGATGGAAGCTGCAGGAATTGATTAAAAAGACTGCTGATTTTGTCAAATTACTTTTGCATAGATGCAACCGTGTAATCTTTGACCGTGCTTTGATGTTTCCATCTGAATATATCATGCAACGTTAAAAAAAAGTAAAACCAATTCCAATATTTTAGAAATTGAAACCAAAAATTAAAAAAAAAATGGATGGGAAACATTCACATGATTTTCTCTGACTGCAGTCACACACAGTTATAAAGGCAGAAAGTTTCTTCAAAGTTATAATTTTTACTAAATGTTGACTCGTCTTCAATGTGACATTAAAGCTCTTCTATACGCCAGATATCCCTTCCCACCCGGAAACAATCCTCCACTTCTATACGTGTGTTATTGCTCCAAATCCCGATACTGTTTTCGCATCCCAAGCCTTACAATCCCATATCATGTTTCTATATACCGGCTCATCAGGTGAGGTTTGAAGTTCAAACAAGCATTGTAACTCCTATCGCATTCAATCTTTCCAATCCAAAATCCTCAAAACTGACCTCAAAATTCCAGTTGTCCATCAGCTAATAAAAATGTGTTACCAAAACTTCCATGACTCCAGGTCCAAATATCCCACACCCCAGTCTAAAAACTCTCTTCCCTTTCTACCGTGCGACCCTCTCAGGAAACTAAAACCCCGCTGGTCCCGCGACCAGCTAAATCCAAGTTAGCATTTTTTGTTGGCTAGTAATAAAACATAACAAGGAGTTGGAAGATATCTCCCAACAAGTTTTCTTCGCTCTCTTTTTGTCACTATCATCATATTCATTTCTTATATTGTCTATATAGTTAAGAATTCCTAAATAAATTTAAAAAAAAAATCGTAAACACTTTTATCTTACAGAAGTAAAGAAAGTAAAAACCAATTTGAATCTATAATTTTATTTTATATTTGAAATTACTATAGAAAGTAATTTTCTAAACTAGGATGCAAATATTATGTTTATATCTGCATTATAATATATTTAAATTAGAAAGTCACAAAGTGCATTGTTTATGTGTACTGAATAAAGATGTCAAATGCAGTTTTATACTTCTTCTTTACATGCCTAGGTTCCTGGGGGCCAATTAAACAAGTTCTCTACATGTTTCTGATCGTGTCGTTCGTGTACATTTACTTCCTACTAGGGTGGTCTTCAAAATAGGAAGAGGTTAGTACTATATGTATGTTTGTGTGTGTGTGTGTGTGTGTGTGTGTGTAGACAATACCGACTATATACCCCATAGTCACATTGGAAGGCGAAGACACACGACCTGTTTAACATGTCACGGAGCTACTCTTTTTACTCTTTCTCCTCAACAGAGAATGAGAATTAGAAGTTATGGGGAGAGATGGTTTTTGAAATCTTTCTTTACATTCGTTTGGATGTTAGGTTTCTTTTCAAAAAGATGATCTCTTATAACTTTCTCTTATTACTGAAAGTAAGAAATATTCCGATTAAGATATACGTACGAATTTGAAGGAATGGAATAGAACAAGTTTATTTACAAATAAAATCATAAAAACAATACAACTGAAAGAAACAGGTTTCAGGCTCCTGTGCCTAAATACACTCGACAAGCTTTCATATTTACCAAATTAAAACAAACAACAGATTATATATGGAAAAAATAAGCTAAAAAAACCTTATCTACACACAATAAATTAAAAAACAGATATGCTTAAGCCTCTTGTGCTTATATTTTTTATAATTCAAAGAACTTAGATTGTAGTTAACAATGTTTCCTACATGAGCATAGGGACTGTTTTCACAAGAGGTGATGAACTTTTGCGTAAGATTATAAATCAAAGTTGATACGCTGGCAACATCCAGTGCAGCATACATATAATCGATAGGTGTCCATCTGGGAGAGGATCCAAGCAATGTGAGACATTTGTTTTCGATTTTTTGTAATTTTCTATAATTAGTAGGACAAGTGTTTGACCAGACAGGAGCCGCGTATAATAAAATTGAACGTATGTACAGATAATATATAATTTTTTGTTCAGAAAATTCAGATTAGAATTTCTGCTTAAGAGTTGAAATAGGCTGCACATGACGCCTACAGATTTGTCACATACTGTATTAACATGTTTTGTGAACGTCAGCTTTGAGTCTAACACCAGCCCAAGGTATTTAACTTCTTTGGCCAAAGGAAGGGTATTTCCATTAACTTTGACAAATGGGTCAGTTGAGGCCTCCTGCGTGTAAATAAAATTGCTTCGGTCTTAGTATTTTTTGGCCTAATTCTCCATTTTTTAAAGTAATCAAAGCTTTTTTGAACGGCTATGGACAAATGGTTGGCTATTGTGTCAACTCGGACCAAACTGACAAGATGACAATAAACTGTTGCAGTCAATGAATAAGATGAGCCGCTTTAGGATAACTTTCTCAGTCAGTTTACTAAGACAAGGAAGTAGAGAGATCGGTCGGAAACTACTAAGTAAAAATGGATCCTTACCGGGTTTAGGGATAACAATAATTTTGGCGGTTTTCCATGTATCAGGAAAATGGCCAAACATGATTAATTATTTTAGTGAGGTGGATTACACACTTTCTTGAAATGTTTTTTACAATTTTTGTAGTGATTCCAACTATACAGGGAGATTTGTTATTTTTTAATTTTCTTATTTCTTTCCTTAATTCCTAATCTGAAGGAAATTCAAACTGGATGATTTATTAAATTGTTCGCAATTTCCTTTAACATCTTTCAAACTTGTCTATTTTCTATAGCGCTAATAATTTTATCATTTTTATAAGAAGCGTTTTTGCAAAAAAAAAAATATTCATTATGAAATATTTGCCCGACATTCTCCCAGATTGCCTCCAAAAAATAATATTTCAAACAGAAAATTGATTGAAATCAAACTTCAAGATTAAACAAAAAAGTTGGGAGCAGATTTTGGAGCAGAGAAAACTTCGCAAAATCTACAAGTTCTATTTGATAGAGTCACATTTCCGAATAGACGCAGTTTTTCATATTTGAAATGCTGGAAATGCATTTAAATGAACCTTTATCTTAGAAGAGTTTAAAGGCCCTAACATTGTTTTAAATTATCCGACAATTCAAAATACAAGGTTTTAGGTTTTAGATTAAAAAAAAAGACGAAAGATAGCGAGTGCTCGGTAATGTACGTGTTTGAGTGTGTTGTATAATGCCAGTGTGTGAATAAAATACCTCCAAATGGACGTGGGAAGGAATTGGCAAGAACCCCGAAAACATGTTATTTGGTTAAGGCATCACCAGAGGACAAAGTCAGCTTTAGATCCAGAGAAATAAAATCGTTGTGAAAAACTCACAGCATATTTTATTTGTTGATATCTCCAACGATTTTCTTTAAAGTTGGGTATACCTACTTTGTCCTATCACTTTTATTTGCAACACTATCAACGGAAAAACTGTATCTTAGTTAACTATTGGGAGAGATACGTACAACTTTAGGCTATCTTTTCCAGCCTACTGTTCAGTTGAATATTCGCGTTCCACAACTTCGAACGCCATCGTTTGTACACTGCTTAAATGACTTTTTCAATTTGAATAGTGACAATTGCAATATCAATAAAAGATTATTATTATGAATGGATAACAGAACGAAATATGATTTAATAAAAATCAAAGCCCATCTAGAATGCAAACTATAATTAACTAAAACAGGATCGGATTAAAATTCAAACACTGATCAGAAAGATTAATTATGACCATAAAAATAAGAAATTATAAATCATATGGCTGAAGTCATTATTTTGCGTGTATTAAAAAAAAAAATTCTCCCTCTCCTTTTTCTTGATTGGCGGTTAGTTAATACTAACATTACTGTTGGATGTAAATTAGTAAAACTAGATATTATTGGAGTGGGGGTTGCACTTGAACAATGATACATTAATGGTGGAGTTTATTATAATGAGCAGGGCCATTTAGTGCGGAAAAACACTGCTTATCTTATATGAAAAGTTCTCATTAGACTATATATTCTCTTACTCGTTAAGTTAAAGCTTCATTTATTAACCTCCACCCCCACCCCGGCTCAAATGAAGTTTTTGTGGGGTTGGAAGGAGAAAAATGTAAAAGAGAAATACTACCTATACTGAGTCATATACTAATGACTGAATGAATACTGATCTATTAAACGAGAAAACGGAGTACTGCAAGAACTTTACACTGATTGATACAGAGAAGTGGAGTAGTGTGAACAGATAGACAGACAGAACTGGTAGAGTATAAACTGGTGATGTATTCTTGTAGACTGTTCTGATATAGAGAATATTGAGTGTTTGAATGTAGCTAGACCTTATTTTATACTTGTGGAAAAACTTCCCCTACTTCACCTTCCAGATCACCTTTACGGTGAAGAATTTGAATAGCCTACGGTAGGAAGATGCGTTACGCCTCATATGACGTGTTGAGTGACGTAACCGTGAGCGGAGACCTGAGTCCAGCAAATTTCCAATGATTTTTGGCAGCAGGTAAGACACGTCGCCGGAAATCCATTACATTATTACAGTAGATAACTGAACTCACAATAACCCCATTTTTTTTTTTTAAACAGGAATTTGTTTTCTAAAATATCTAAATTCCAACTGCCCTCAAAAGTTAAAAATTCCGCGCAGCAGAATATCTCTACAATACATTTTAACAGCAAAATGTTTCACTATGTGAATCTTAAGTTCGAAAAAAGAAATTGAACAAAATGTTGTCGAGAAAATTGGGAAAAATTGAAAAAAGAAAAATCCGGATATGAGATTTTGAAGGAATCCAGACACTCCAAATCTAACTAAATATCAAGTTTGAACTTTTCTGTTTTTGTATCCCCACTTATGCTTATTTTTGGTAGACCTTTCCCTAAAATTCTCATTCTCCTACTCAAGGGACTTCAGAACTAGTAATTCCGATGTAAAACTTCATTTCCAAAAACTGGAAAATTCGTAAAACCCACAATGTGAAATTTACAGGGATTTTATTTTTTTACTTTCTCTTACTGCTTGGTAAGAGGAAGTATTGCGATCGTATCAAATATTCGATTTCGAGTTTTTACTGGAAATACATGTTTTCAGCGAATGGTCTGCGAGAGTACAAAATACCTCAACAATGAAAACTCGCAGGAAGCTGAAACTTGATTTCCGTTGAGATACTTACTATCGCATCTGACGCGAAGGTTGCGGGCAAAATCCAAAAACCGCAAGTGCGACTTTACTGAATAGTTTTTTTTTCAGTTTTTGCGATTTTCTTTGAAAAGAGTCGCAACGATTTCCTTTAAACTTCATATACTATCTATGCACATAAATACCTATCAGTTTTATTTATAACGCTGCTTGTCAGGTGCACTACCATTGAGCTAATCTCATCCCTTATCCTACTCTTATTATTAAATGCATATATGTTTAGATGCAGACTAGTGATAATTATATTTGGTGACTCCTAGTTACTACCTGAATTTGATTACATTGTATAAAACAAGATAGTATTTCTATTAAACCTAACCATACTGAAATGTCGCTTTTGTGGTAGATCTAACCGTTCCAGACTACGTAGCTGAAATCAATGTTTCCAGGAGAGAGGTGTTTTTCAGAAGCATTACCATCACCCAGAAACTGAAAATCCTTTAAATTAAATTTCACTTCCGATTTATCTATTTTCTTCAAACTCTGATTTTAGCCCATCTATTTGGAGATCCGTAATTCTACCCACACTAGGTGGTAGAAACCCTAGACACTTGCAAATAAAAATTACAAGCCATTAATTAACTACAGCAAGCTTAAAGAAAACTGTTGGGTGTGAGAAAAGTCGCGGAAATATAAAATATTGATAAATTGGAAATCATTATAGCCATAAAAGTATTAAAAACAAACAAAATAAAAATAACAAATAAACAGTAGGTGATTGGCTGCCGATAACGTAATAAATGGTATTCATAACATTGTGAACTGGGACGGTTATTGTGTGTGCTTTGAATTTTATTAACTACAGTCTGACTGATACCTGCTGTGCATAATTAATTCAAATTTATATTTAGCAACATCTAATGTATTAGTTCGTGCATGACTAATGATGATTGATAAGACAGGGCACGGCGCCGCCAAGTGGTTGTAATTTCAACTTGAACATATATATTGTGTGTTTGTACTGTTTGAATATGACATATTACAAGCTAGTGCAAGCTAACTGAGCATTACAATACGCATTCAAAGTGACCTGCTAACTAATTTCTGATCATTATTAGAGATCTTATATCGTTAATAATTATTTTATGTCATAAGCACACTTCCCCTCCGCCCACAACCGCCAACTAGTTAGCTCACAGTTCCTACTGTGAGCACTACCATACAAATATATGGGAATGCCGAACAATATAATCTGACTTTTAAGTTTTAAACACAGGAATTATTACAATTGTAACTCATAAATTTCTTTAAACTTAGAATCTATACTAAATATTTAGCTGACCTATATATTTTATACTACAATATGTGACAAAATAGCCCACTAAGATCGACAAAAGAAAGTACTATTTTGAATTTCCAGTGAGCAATAAAGTTTCTTATTATTCACAATAGAATAAAAGTAATCACAGTGCAGCCAACTTTAAAATAAATAAATTTTATGGTTTCATAGAAATGTTTGAAAATATTATATTAAAAAAATCTGGAGTGAGACATTCATACGACTTTCTCTTACTCTAATTAATACAATTTAATCAAGATATTTTCTTTAAATTGCAACGCCAAAAACATGTTTGTGGGGATTTTACTTGTATACCTTGTATTCAGGAATGCCTAATGAGGAGCGCTCTATATCCAAACCAAGCAAAACTCGTGCAAATTTAAATTGAATCTATCTGGCAGACCACCCACCACCACCTCCACCTCCACCACCACCACCACCACACTGAAATCAATGTTTTCAGAAAAAACTTTCCAATACATGTGATTGGTTTCTATCTAAGCAGCAAGCACTGCCAAGTTTAAAGAAAATCGTTCTAACCTTAATCGAGAAAACTTCGAAAAACCTATTCTGTAAAATGCAGTTCTGGTTAACCAATATCGAAAATTTGGCACGACCGCAGTACTTCCTCTTACATAATTAATATTGAAATAAACACTGTTTTTGAATTAAATTTTTGTTTTAAAATCCAAAAAAAAAAAAAAAAATCTGGTGTGAAACACTCACACGACTTTCTCTTATTACGATTTACATCGCTATAATTGACTAATTCTCTTCAAACAGATAATTGTTACTAGATGTTTAGTTACCTTGTATTTACATGAATGAAGAGGATATAAACTTTATACAACGACTATTCTGAGGAAAGCATAACCCTATCTCTCTCCGAAAATCCCCTTAATTGAATTTTCTCGGAAAAAGTTTGAGACAAAAGTGATAGGTCTCTCTCTCTGTGTATAGTTACTATAACAAGGTTAATGAAACCCGTAGTGTTTTTATGGCCAAAATTGCCGAAAACTGAAAGAAAAACTGTTCAGTAAAGTCGTACTTCCGGTCAACCGATTTTATTAAAACTCGGAATTTTGGGCAACATATTCAACTCTGATTTTATTATACGGATGATAGAATCGCATTATGAAATAAGAGAAAGTACTAAAATAGCACTTAAGAGGAAAGTATAACCCCCCATCTTTCCCGAAAACCCCCTCCTTAAATGGATTTTCCTGGAGAAATTTTTCATATACAAGTTGTAGCTCTTTGTATGTGTCGTTAATATACTAAGTTAAAAGAATATTGTTGGAGCCGTTTTCGAGAAATTCTCAAAAGAATGAAAAACCCTTTCAGTAAAGTGACACTTCGGTTTGACCAATTTTTCCAAAACCTTATTACCAGGTCGACTGGCGGGACTTAATGAAACGTCAAATTTGAACTTTCTGCGATTCTCCATTTTTTAGTAATTTCTAAAACCACTTTTTTTTCATACTCAGGTTCAAAACGTCAGGCGTAGGTACGTGGCCCTACCATCGTCCATCTATCAGATGCAATCAGCCACTGGCTCTCCAGGTTGGGGAAAATTTGGCGTAGGTATGTGGCGACACCATCGCCCACCCTCCAGGGTGCAATCAGCCTCTGGCTCTCTAGGTCGGGAGCCAGTTTTCCCCTCCCTCCCTCGACCTATCCTTCTTCCTTCCCCCCTTGTTGGGTTACCAGCAAGGATCCCTAGGTTACTGCACCTCTGTCCTTGAGGCACTGGACAGAAATCAGTAGATGGAAGGTAACCATCGGGTGTGCGATCAGTCACACTATACTCGGCATCGAGTATGAAATACTGAACTACGGGCGCAAGCAGCGTCGATTTCCAAGCCCAATTGCTTGCAATTGAGGTCGGATTCGTAGTGGTCGTGGTTTAAACACTAATTCCAATGACTTCGGTTATGAGTTGAGCGGGAAGAGACCCGCAATATAAAATAAACCCCGGTGCCAGCCCGTAGCTGGAAGTGCACTTGCTAGATGTGCGCGGTCCACCAGAGCTTGCTAGAGTGCCTTCTCCAGCTTCTGGTAGTGGAGTGTCACCACTCTGCGCGCTGGTTGAGCGTATCTCAACCTGCCCTTAAATGGGTCAAGCGGGGGTGTGCCCGGGGAGGCACTTCTACCACAGCGAGGCCTTGCACTCCAGCCTCTCGTGGTAGTGACATCCTTCTCTTGTAAAACGAACTCGTGCTTGCACGGGGGACCGGTATACCCCACGAGGGTAGGAACGGTCCTTAAAAATCCCTTAGTACCGAAATGGGAACAGGATAAACAGGGACCTCAAAACGTGTATTTCCGGTGAAAATTCTAAATCGAAAACTTGACACCATTACAATACTTCCTCTTACTAGGCGTTAGAGAAAGTAATAAATTAAATATCTGAAAAAATTATACAATATTATAACCAGAGGTAAATTAATGACAATAATCCTTCTAGTTTTTACAAATTATATTTATTTTTTAATTTTATTTTTAACAGTGTAAACAAGATGGAAGAAGTTTGTTTACCAAGTGAAAAACAAACAAGTTTCGAAAACTCAAAATTATAATAAAAATTATAAGTAAAAATTAATTAGATTGAATAATGTTATATCGATTTGTATGAAAGGTATCGATTATAGTTACTCAACAAATAGTACTTTGCCAATTTTTATTTTACTTTGTTTTCAAAACATTTTTTATTTACTCACTGCTTGCATGAAATTCTTCTACTGTATTTCAAACCTTTTTTTTTTTACGATAAAGATATTTTACATTATCGATTAGTATAATACAGCAATGAGAACAATTATAAGTAAAAATCCCGATTGTAATGACTCTTGTGCATGTTACACAAAAAAACTGTGCCCAACATTCCCACTATTTCTCTCCCAGATCTCTCTTCCATATTGCCATTAGAGATATACATGAACCATTACGATCGTTAACAAAAAAAAATTAAAGAATGTAAAAAATCTATTTAAGGCCATAGGGAACACCGTATTCCATAGGATAGTAACAAACGAAACAAAAAAACTTAAAAAGAAGACCCTAAAAAAACTATATTTATCTAAGGCAGATTTGTAACCGTTTAGGGAGTTAATGTCAATGATTGATTATCTCCTTGGGGAGTTTAATAATGAATGTGTTTTTCTGAAGGCGGTGGAGAGGGGGCACTGTAACTAAAACCGCTAAGAAGGGTGGATTATATGGATTTTCTCCTCTTTAACATTACGCTTCAGTTTATCATTAGTTTTTATACTTACTGAATTATTTTTTTTCTTTTAGATAAGAAATATTAAAGTTATAATACTAATTGATCGTTTTTTTCCCCGATCGTTTTTTATAACCGAAGCACAAACAGTAACCACCATTCAAGAAGCAGTGTGATGGAACTTTGTCACCTTACCATAGCTCTCAGTGGGCTAGTGGTATGGAGATATGTAGATCCATTACAAGCAAAAACCCCTATATGTGGAATAAGCGACAAGACTCTTCAATGAAGAGCTCAGAAATTAGGAATAAGATAAAGAGAGCCCATTCTACTGAAGAACCCCTCCCTGACAAGCAGGCTAAGATTTCTCTGCGCAAAAATCTGAGACATGCACAAGTCTAAGCAAAAATAATAATAAGCTTTTTAAGCGAACAGTTTTCCCTCAATGGGGCTCTGAAGACTCTTGAGAATATGTGATCAAGCTAGGCCCTAGAACGCAAGAGCACCAGTGAGATTCTAAGAGGATATGGAGTGCAGGGGACTCTAAAAGCCGGTTCGCTGGACTGAAAGCCTTCATTCGGAGAAGTTTTAGAAGCCTGGGTGCCTTATCTTCTACCGGATCTAGAGGAAAACTTGGAACGGGTGCAGTAGGTTGAGGAGCTTGATCCTGCTGACATCTGTGGGGGGGGGACAATAGTTTTTTTTTCAAGGTTGCGGGGCTAGCTTTCCACATAATAGGAAATGGAGTAGACCCATGGCGACACTGAAGATATTATTCCAACCTGACAACAAAAACTATACTTACACTAACACTATCAACAATCATACAATCACGCAGGACCTGCGCAGACATACTTGATGCGTGCAACCTCAAGTTTTTTTTAGCAAATCCGAACTCTACCTCATACCATAACCCATGATCTCACCCATTCTATATGTATAAATATACATGTTACTTTTTAAAACAAGTATATTCTATATACACACACACAAGGAGGCCCCCAAGGAAGACCTCAGAATGGATCTTCTAGATTGCAGTGTATTCGAATCTATAGCCTTCACTCCAGATAACTTACAGCTGCAGATAACTAGAACTATGTATGTACATTTAGATTTGGTTCAGTCTGAAAGAGTTACAGATTTCAGATTTTCATTTACGGACCGCAAAAAGTGATTCTATCTGAAGAAAGCCCTAATGAAATACCAACCTATATATACCCGACATATACTCTTGATCATATATATATCTTCTTTGTTTCTTCTTCTTCTTTGTTTTGGTTGGAAAGATAATTAAACGAGATTAAAGTTTTTTCTACTTTACCCATCTGGCTGATATGCCACTTAATTGTGACTGAAGATCGAATAGAATTTATGCACATACCTGAAACAAACAAAATAAATCTTCATTAACAGTAACAGCTGGCAGTGATAGCTGTAGAATACTGCTTTTATGGGAATTAATACACTCAAGAATTTTAGCGAATTCTCTGTATCAGTGGGTCTATCTTGGTGTGTATATGTGAACAAAATAATTCAACAATAAAATAAAAATCTCGCAGGAAACTGAAACTTGACATTCCGTTTAGTTATCATTACCGCATCTGATATGGAGGTTTCGTTAAAAAATCTGTGTACTGGACGTGCGCTTATGTGAATGTTTTTTTTTTGCGATTTTCACCAGAAAAGTTCCAGTGATTTTCTTTAAAATTTGAATGCTATGGAATATTTTGTTTACAGGAAAACTGATTTCTGGAGTGTTCTGAAGATGGATGCTGCACCTTTAATCTTTTTCCTACTCAAGTGTAATGTACTACAAGTGCTATGATGATGAACTTTATTGCTAGAATTTTCATTTTGAGAAAGTTCGAGGCTCCACAGCTCACTGTCTGGTGATGGACAGTGTTGTCTGTAGCGAGAGAACACTGTCCGGAAGCCGGCAGTGCACTGAGAAGACTCCGGGCGCAAATGACCATAGATGTGGACGCTCCTTAAATTAAACAAACATTTTTTTTGGATAAAATTTAGAAAAAAAATGTCCATGGAAACCTGGTCAAATGATTTTATTAAAAACTTGATATAATAATCACATTAGTATAATCACTATATCTAAAACAATATCAATCATTAGAAAAATTAATTTTTCAATGTAATAATATGTTTTATTCCAGTATATTTTCGTTGAATCAACCAGTGTGGTTTGTGTTGTAAACATATGGTTGAAGTCAACTCTCTACACGAACTGATTACAAACCTTACTCTGACCATGGATGAAAATCCGAAACCGGTCAGAACCAAAACAATGAAGCATGCTATGACGGATAAAATTATAGATGTTATCCAGCATTGAGGACCCAACCAAATATTCAACAATTGCGAACATATATTTGAACTACCTGTTTTCTCTAAAAACTAGTAAGCGCGTCTATCTAAATGAATTCCAGCGAATCATAATATGCAGCAAAATGCAAACAAGCATAAAATTGCTTAAGCTAGCAAATTCAAACCACTTTAACCAATTGACTTAATAGCCTAAATTCAAATACCACTCAACTACACACATCACTTCAGTTTGCATAATGAAGCAAGAAATTCCATTGATTTATTTCTGGCACAATTGCCGCAATTACCTATTGCAGAAATACGTACTGCTCTGCCACCTTTAATAATTTAATTTGCCCAGTTTATTTATTATTATTATTTTTTTTTTTTAGGGAATACTAAAGTCTGCTTTGATTTTAGAAAATCAAATGGACGCCTCCCACATTAATTCAGCCATATATATGTACGTATATGGGAATATATACAAATCAATAAAATGCTATGTCATCATTATCTAACAATAATGTTTGGTATGCGGACAGACAACATGACATATGTATTTATGGCTTATTAAAACACTATATGGTCAATATGATCGACATCTTTAGACTGTCCTGGCCATATCATCATCCCTTTCCAGGACGTTATGTCTATCCAGAGATAACAGGTGATGATGATACGTTTTTTAAATATCATCTTACATTTCTCATACAGACTGACTGACATACGTTTAAACCAGTATCTGATAAAAATTCTAATAAAAAACTTATTAACATTAAAATTTGAAAGTCAGAATATAAAGGAATGGAAAATTGATCCAATTGTAATGATGAGAAACAAATAAATATAATAAATATTTTTTTATGTAGATGTTAATATTCGTTGTTGTTGTTGTTTGGGTGTTTGTGTGTGTGTGGGGTGGGGGATGAGTGGAGAAAAGAAATTTGGGAAGAGGTAAATTTGAAAAGTTTTGTGGGAAAGTTGATTTTTGGGAAGTTTGGAAAGATGGTGGCCTCAGATTACCTGTTATTATTAATAGTACGATATTTCAAAATATCGTACGATTATTTATTAACTTAAAAGACTGAGACAATTAAATTATGTATGGTTCACATATTGCACATATACAGGGGTCATTTAATAAAAAAATTCAATCGGTATCTGTCATATGACAGTGGTAACATAAATAAAATAAGTTTTTACGTTTTTCAAAAATACATTTCAAAGTTGCACTTCCGGTTAACCAATTTTCTTTAAATTTGGAATTTTAGCAATACAATTAATGCCCCATATATATATGTGATACACCCATCTATACTGAGTGATGCGGTGGTACAAGCTAAATAAGTTTGAGCTTCCCACGATTTTTCGATTTTGTTCACACGCACACATACACACACACACACACACACACAGAGTACTCGCTAAAATCATTTTCTTCGTATTCTCGCAAGGATTTCTCTTACTGCAAGTAAAAGAAAGAAAAAAGTTGTGATACAATCTAGGGACTACTGAAGGCACCACTGCGGTAACAAAATTTGTAAATTACAGAAACAAGAGAAATAATAATAAAAAAAAAATATCTTTCGAACACTAAAATAACCAAGACGTCGTATTTTTTTTTTCTCTCTCTGTCTTTTATTTTTTTTTATGCGTTTAAAAAGGAAATGCACCCTGCATGCAGTAGTAATAAAATATTACTTTATTCCTTTTTATATTACACCCAGAATATAGTGAGGGGTGAACACTAATTCACTGGAGGAATATTATTGTAACTGTTTTGGAGAATGTAATAAATAATATAAAATAAAAGAGGAATATTATATTATATGAGCTCCGTCTACTGAGGAAAATTATTAAAAAAAAGAAAATTAAAATCTCACACGACTTTCTCTGATTGCAATCACTAAAATTCTAATTACAAACTTTTTTGTAAACTTCCAACGGTTATTAAACGTTCAATTTGGGCAGGCATGATTCCTTTTTTTTTATAATGGTGGTGGGGGATTGAACATGTTTACTGACAAACACCCGCTACCACAACTTCTTAACAAAGTTGTTGCAGTTCAGTCCACAGGGTTGGAAAATATCAGAGAGATTCTTTTCCATGATACCCAGGCGTTCGCTGATTCATCACGATATCTTGATAACCATTGTGATATCACAGAACTGTTTACATTTTTTTTTTTTTTTTAGAAGTGTTTCTGGTTATGACCTAACTGGTTATTATGGTTACAATAATTTATAACCATAATACACAGGAACCATAACTATAAAACACTTCTCAAAAACACGGTTTAAACTTTTTCTTTGCATGTCTGTTTTATCATACTTGTTTGTCAAGATATCCTGATGAATGGGTGAACGTCTTGAAACCGATCGATCCACCATCCACTTTTTCTGTAAAATATGCAACATAGAAAACGAAAATCCAAAAGATATTCTACTTAATTTTTTCAAGGATTCTAAAAATATGTGATCAATTATTATTTTGTTTAAGCTGGAGAAATTAGAAATTTCGAAACCAACTTTCTTATTTCAAATTGGATATCATATTTTACATATCGATATTTGACTTTAAATATATATATATTTCCTTTTAACTGCAGTAACAGAAAATAAAACTATTAGCTATCCTTATGTCATCTGTGAACTTTTGTAGTTGTTTATAAGAGAACGTCCGTGATATAAATGGTATGTGCGTACATGTATGTAATGTTCCCAAGCCTCTGAAGCTGGGAAACGTTTTGGAATGAAGCCAAGTTTGTTTTTCTTTTCCTCCTTATTTTGTTTTTATAAAAAAAGAAAACCAATATGAGAAGGAGCAATACAACTGTTTATAAAAATAAAATTTTTTTTTTCCTTTCACTCTCTCACCCAACAGAGTGCGCTCAAGTCCCTCCAGCTTCAATATAAAACTACAAGAAGATGTTATTACGTCGACCAAACTATTCGTAGTCAACGTTATACACGGAAAGCCCGTTATCTTTTCCACTTCCTTATCCTCTTCTTTCCCCTACTCATTCCCCTTCTGACTGGCTGTGGCTGCAGCTTGTTAAAAAACTTTTCATTTGTTTATCTTATCTTACAAGTACTTGTAACACACAGCATGCGGTACTATTATAAGTATGGGATGATGTGGAGACAGAATGAGTGAGTGGGGCGCGGGAGAACACTTCACTACTTCACACACAACTAATATTAACTTCTCTGCCCCGTCCCCGAAGTTCCACTAAGTCCCACTATGTCTCTTCACATAGCGTGCAAACAAAAAAAAACGTTTAAATACATTCTATACACGTATATATATATTTAAATAATGTAAATACTTCTCTTAACAAATCCCATGTAATAACTCGTCTATCGCAATCCTCATAATCATAAAACAAACAGTTTACAAGTAATCTGTAGTAATTCAGCGATATATTATATATATTTTGTTATTATCATTATTATAGAGTTATTTCGTATCCATTTAAAGAAGAAAAATGAGAAACTAGACCTTCTTCCCTTTATGACTTTTTACTTTCTTTACTCCTCCTGGTGAGGGGAATATTCCGATCTTGTCAAATGTTCGAAAATTGATTTTACCGGAAATACATATCCTCTGTGCGAGGAGAATAAAATGGTGTGACACATTTACACGACTTTCCCTTACTGCGATTAACACAGTTATTCTAATAATTCCGTTCTAATATATAATTCTTATTAGACTTCTAGTTGCCATACATGAATGGGAGAACATTAACTTTATAAATAAATACTTTTCCTGAGGAAAGTCTAACCTCCTCCTCTCCCTAAAGCTCTAATAAATTAATTTAATAATTCAAATACAGTTACAGATCTCTGTGTATGTATGGTTAGCATAACAAGTTTAATGAAATTCGTTTATGCCTTTATGGAGAAAATCGCAAAAAACAGAAAGAATAAACTATTTAGTAGTTGCACTTCCGGTGAACCAATTTTCTTTGGAACTCAGAATTCTGACATCGCATGATGTCAGAATGATATAATAATGTGAAACAACACTTTAGAGGAAAACATAATCCCTACCTCTCCGCCAACTTAAACCCCTCTTAAATGAATTTTCCCAGAAAAATGTTTCAAATAAAAGTTGTAGATAGCTCAAGTTTAAAGAAAATCGTTGGAAACGTTTTCGAGAAGATTGCAAAAAAACTGAAAACTCCATCAGTTAAGTGTTGGACCGGTAGACGGATTTTGATCAAAACCATACTGCCCGACCGCATGCTAGCACTTAAAATAAATATCAGCCTCATTTCACCGCGATCTAGACAATGAGGTCTATTGAGCCGATCAAAGCTGAAAGCTATGCTGTCATAAAGCTCGTGGTTTTGGGATTGCTTCCTCCTCAATGAATCATCACACGGTAACCAGTCGGAGAAAATTTATTTATCAGGATTGAGAATTGCTTTATGAGATTTTATTTAGCGCGGAAATCCATTACAATTCTGAAAGCTATTAAAAGGTGTAATGATGAAATGATTTTGGAATTTAAATATAGGAAACATTATGCAGTGCAGGAGGGACTAGAACTATTTCTAGGAATCAGAAATAGTTTTAATACAAAATACTATTAATTGAGCGAAAGCCTAAAACATACTAGTAAAATATTATACTTATATTAAGTATATATCATTCAAACCAACAGTACAGCAGTCAATTTCAATACATGAACATGTATTTTGTAAGTAGAGTCATGAACTGAGCTGTTATGAAGCAAACTGTCAACTGTGATTGTCATCAAACCCGTCCATTTTGCACTACCAGTTCTGATACCACTGCCACAGCTCATCCACATCTGCAGTGCTCCTCGCCCCGGCCCAGTATTCACCACTCTTGGCCACACTGGAACCCGTTCACACTGCCAACAATCTCCCTCTCTCTCTGTCTCTTACTCTCCCACAGGAACCCAAAAAATACTTGCCTACACACTCAACTCTATCTCTTTGTCGCCAACACTGCACACCCATACCCACCAGAGCCACTTTAATACTTCCAACATACACAACTACACAACACAATCCCATTTCAACTTCATGACCAACTAAACACAGTCTCCCTCTGCTGCTGTCAATCTATGTCGTCATTATCGAACGTATAAATATATTCTCTAGCTTTTTTTTCCCCTTAGCTCACACTACAAGGAAAAGCTTTTTAGTACAAAAGTAATAAACACTTCAGTTCTGAAGAGATTTCTGACGTAATGTTATTAAATACAATTTCCAAATGCCATACCACTAACAAACAGTTCTATATACTTGTCTATTTCCGTTCGGCGCCCATTAAAGTATAGAACACTTCACTTTCTAATCTATATGACTGCCCTTTAGCAGTTTGAACCTGTCCTTGTAAATAACATACTCCAAGTGCCACAGTGACGAAACTATACCGCCCCTCTATATACACACGTGAAACACTCGTATGTTACTTCCTCTTAATTACAATTTTTAATGCACAAATTTACTTCAAAATTTGTATTATCATTTTTTTTTTTACAGTACTATTAATTGTCCTTATATTGGGAATC
This sequence comes from Triatoma infestans, assembly GCA_011037195.1. Classification (NCBI taxonomy): domain Eukaryota; kingdom Metazoa; phylum Arthropoda; class Insecta; order Hemiptera; family Reduviidae; genus Triatoma; species Triatoma infestans. The sequence goes on along the minus strand of JAAEAF010001952.1, from coordinate 73,789 downwards.
ATAAATGCGGTACTCCACAAAGTAGAGTGACGTCACTACTCCGACAAAGTAACGTCACTACTCTGGCAGAGTGACGTCACTACTCCGACAGAACCTCTGAAATAAATTTTCCCAAGAAAAATGTTTAAAATATAAGAACATTTATAAGATTATAAAAATCATGAAATCAAGAAATGCTTCAAGCACGAACTTTACTGGGCAGCGCGATACCGAATGGCACACCCCGCCAGGCGTAGTACAAAAAAAAAACAAAAATATCGCAAGAAGAAAAAACTGGTGTGAAACACTCACAAGACTTTCTCTTACTCCAATTTATATAGTTACATAGTCTGTAATGTTTCAAATCTAATAAATTATATGCTTCTTCTTATTATAATTTATTAATTTTTAAACTAATTTGTTTGGTCAATCAGAAATGTAGGATTATCATGTGACACTCACTTCACACTCTGATTGGTTAATTATTTAATAGGTAATTATTTCTGTGAAAAATCAAGTTAAGCATTTTTTTACTAATTTTCCGTTCGTAAGTATTTTAAAATTACAAATTATGCAATAAAAAAAAAAAAAAAAAACAAAAAACCAAAAACCAAGTTATTTGTAACATATTATTTACTGTTTTATATAATTAATGAGAGCTATAAAGAAAAAAATCAGAATTCTCAATCCATTGTTGAAAAATACAGCAAAAGAGAATTACGGTGAATTATAAGTCCGCCATATTGTATTTGGCCGTTTATAATAATGGAACCAAATAAAACTGGTGTTAAACACCCACAAAAATTTCTCATAAGAATTCATAGTATTCAGTTAAAAAACTTTTCTTTCACTGGAGTTTGTAGCTATTAAGGATATTGTCCTTAATTTTATGCATGTGGCGCAGTCCACAAAGTATTAAAGAGTACATTAAAGATGGAAATCTACGCAAGAGTTAATTCGATCAAAATCGAATTTCTCGCAACAACATAAAAAAAGGAATCGAACTAATTATTAGTGCAATTAAACAAATAATAATAAGAACCGTTGTATATTAGAGTTCTACAATCTATTCATTTTGGATTAAAAATTCTGTGTAAACAGCCGCCCTGCTAACGAACTGAAACAGACCGCACCAATTTTGACCGCTTAAAAGGCCGACCACTTCATCCCCCCCGAACACCGCGCCTTCTAAACCATCTCACTCTATATTCAACATACACCTATGAAGTGGTACCCATGTATTTCTAACTCCCATAAATGACATAGTGTACATAGACCGGCCCCTACATCTAAAGGCTTGTAGTTTTAGTCCAACAATTGACATCTCGCCGGAAACAACACTCTCATAAAGTGAAGCTTATTGTTATCGAGAAATATGTCTGCTATAGGCAATAGTTTGCTGTACAGAGAGTGGTGCTGCAATCGGGATGCCACTGCCACTCAGCGTCTTTTATAAGCTTCTCAATATGCCCGCAAACTCCTTATAATTGTCATTTATACATAAACTGTATTTACTAGCCATATCGAGCCACTCGTTATAACAATATATTTTATTACGTCTTCGTAGTCGATCCTCTGCCAAATTAAGGATTTTTAAAATATATTTGAAGTGCAGCTGTAGTGTGTACAGAAACATAGGGCCCAGGCCAATCTCCAATGTAGCATTTAATTGGGCGTAAATGGGCGGAATCCCACTAATTTCCTAATGCAAAACCGTTGCTGTTTTTCAATATGTTCCACCTGTGTAAAATCCTAAACCTGCGCTCCATAAAATGTTACAGCCAGCGACACGGATTCAAAAACAGTGTACTTGGCTGATAACGGCACTTTGTTCTTTTAATGTTTGAAATATTTTCTACTTTTATTTGAAACATTTTCTTGGGAAAAACTGATTTTTCTAGATGTTCTGGAGGAACAGTAGCGTTAAGTTTCCGTCTAATACAATGTATCGTACATGATGTAAATTTCAGCACAAAATTTGACACGATCTCAATATTTCCACTGACCAGAACTAGGAAAAAGTAAAAAAAAAAAAAATTAAATAAATAAAATGAAAGGATTAAGAGTTGATAAAACCCTCGATAGACATAAGTTTATATTTTCTCTATTTTAAATAAAAGAAGAATGAAGAAATCACAGCCCCTATAATGTTGATTTAATGGGCGATAAAATCCAAAGAAAATGAGAGAGGTAAAAGTAAAAGTTGAAAAGTAGCTCATCTGGTCCATCGACAGTACTTCCGTCTGTCTGTCTATCTGTCTTCTCTTCTTTTCATTACTTTAACTCTCGTAAAAAGTTGACGTCTGTCGTTTTAAAAGAAGCACATCTTTTCTGCTTTCCCCATTCCAACTTCTCCTTCTCCAGTTTTATGGCCCTCATTCACCTCGATTTTCCAGAAATTTCCATTCTTGTAGTGTTGTAGTTTTGCTTACTCAAAAATTTCAGTAAGCTTATTTAAGCATTATGTAGGGGATTTCTTTTATTATTTTTTTGTTTTTAAATGGAACTTTATGATTGTATCAATTTTATTTGATAAGATAAAAATTTTCATTTCTCTGTTACTTTTAATTAAGCAATAAAACCTTAGTGCTCAACTTTTTAATCATTATTGGCTGTTTAAAATGTATGGACCAGTAATGATCGAATAAGTTTTATTGTGAAGATCACATTTATACTCTTAATGTGAGTTAATTTTTTATTTAATTGCCTCATCTCTTTTTCCTTTATCTTACCGCTGTAGGAGAAAGTATTGAAATTGTTCAGATTTTCAAAATTGTGTTTTCACCGAAATTTTAAGGTTCTCTTATTACGATAAAGTGGTTTTAAACAATTTAACTCAGAGACAGAAAATACGCAAAAAGTTCAAATATAATATTTCGCTTACATGCCGAAAATCTGTTAACCGGAAGTGCGTCTATATTGGATAGGTTTTTGAGTGTTTTGGAATTTTCTAGAAAACGACTAAAACGATTTCTTTCAAACTTGGCTATTGCTTAGTTTACAGATAAAAACGTATTTCTTTTATTTGAAACATTTTTCAAAAAAAAAGAAATTATTTTGGATGGTAGTGCGGACTTTATGGCGTTAATTTCAAATTTTGTATATAGTTGGTTCAGTGTTTTTGAGCGCTCTATTGGGCCATAATAGAATCATCACTTCTCTACCTGCCAGGATTAGTAGGTTGGTACTTATACCCCCACCACCACCACCACCGATAAATTTATGTTAGGTCAATTAAGCAAAATTTGTCAGTTCTCAGACTTCCAATTTTATCCTGGCTGACAGCGTCGCTGCCCACTAGAAGGTGTATAGGAATCTCTCTCCAACTTGCCCACAGAATCCTGCAGGTTCTATTGTTTTAGGCCCAGCTTTTTCAATTTCCACCTGAGCTTCTACAATGCCCCGTGGAGGAAAAACCCGTTCAACTATGCTAAACCTATTTTTTTATCACGCTTCAGATCTTCTCTGCTTAGAGGGTTTAGTCTAGACGTCTTCCCGGGATACACTAGTCGTTTATTCCAAAATAGTGTTCCGACTATAAAGGGGGAAGTCTATCCTTGCCAGGATGTCGGCCATGAACCCCCTGAGTAGAATGTTTCCCAAGTTTACTACAATTTTGCATGCAATTTTCCGATTTTCAATAAAATTTATAATTTCATTCTTAAATTAAAAATGCTACTAAAAAAAAAAAAAATCCAATTAATTTTTACGTATTCATGATGAACATTCCTTTGTATACACAATATAACTAGTTGGTAGACATGTTTACTAACTTCTATTTGTATACAGTTTGGAGTATTGGTTATTACGCGACAACAATATTACATCGTGGATTCAGTTTGGACTTTGTGCCTGCGTGGGAGGAAGCAGTGACAGAAGAGTATGTAGGATGTAGAAAGAGGTAGGCAGATTTTCATTGGCTTGTGCTGCATTTCATTGAATGGATTAAAGAGAGACATATGGAGAGAGAGAGAGAGAGAGAGAGTGGTATGGTAGTTTAGTTTTGGGGCAAGTGTTTGTGGTTTTCCAATTAAAACAGAGCTAGCTATCTGGTGGGCGGTTAGGAAAACACAATATAGATATATATTTTGTGTTAGTTTTCGTTCTTTGTGCATATACGAGTGTATCTGTAAACACGTAGAAGAAATTGAACTCTGTGTGTGTGTTTGAGTGTGATAGTACTCGTAGGTAAAGGGTCTATTAATGTAACAGTAGTTTGGAGTAGTTGTAATAGTAATCACTAGAGAGTGTAGAAGTATCAAGTAGAACGTTTATATCGTAGTTTCATGTCTTTCTGAGAGTGTGCAACCAACATTCTTGTATATATTCACTCGCGCCACGCCACAACTTCCACTCTACTGGGGGGGAGGGGCTAACAGTACAAATGAAGTTGCGAATTAATTCTGGTTTTAGACTAATTTAACGCACAGCAAGCGCGAGATAGATAGTGGGGGGTGTTCTAGAACAGGAGAGAGAAATACATATAATATAAGAGAAGATGTTTATCTATTTAACACTAAAAACTTGATCTTAAACTTAATCTCGTTATTTATTTAATTATCAATTAAACTGCCAGGCACCACCATCGGGGGGAAGTTCTAATTTATACGGCTTTGGATTGGGTGCCGCATGTGTGTTTGTCTATACGCTTCATTGTTCGCTCACACCGTTGTTTTCAATTTGAACTTTTATAGATGTTAACTACACATGAAATTTTATTGAATTGATTAGGTTTGATTTGGAATTGGAATTTTCACTTTCTCTCATTCCTAGTTTGATTTTCGAAATTCAGTTGCATCGGAAATACATGTTTTAGGGTCCCCCGAATACGAATAAAATGTTGGTCTGTATGTGTGTGTGTGTGTGAACAAAATATTTAAAAAACGAAAAATCAAAAGAAGCACAAACTTTGTAAACCGTTTATAAGTTTATATATTATCACTGCAGATTTCGGGCCAAAACCATCAAACCAGTTTGTCGTGATTTTCTTTAAACTTCGTACACTACTTACACCCTAAAATACCTATCACTTTTATTTGGATCATTTTCCCAGGAAAATTGAATTTATAGGAGTTCTGGTGGAACAATAGGTTATTGTGTTTTCCTTTAATGTACCACTTCAGTATAATATATAGTTGTACAACCTATATATTTAAATACACGTTACAGCATTGATAGAGTACCAAATTTGAAGAAAATCGGTTAACCAGAAGTGCGACTTTACAGAATAGGTTTTTGAGTTTTTTGGAATTTTCTCGTAAACGGTTGCGATTTTCCTTAAACTTGGAATGCTCACTGCGTATATGGAAATGTAACAACTTTTTAACATTTTTCTGAATAAATTGATTACAGAGGGGTACTGGAGCTTTTTCGGCTAGTTTAAATTTAAATTTCTACAATCTTTGTTGGTTCTGACATAGAGTGTTTCATATCATGTCCCTAAGGTATACAAGTAAAATCCCCTGGTAAAATCCGTAGAGCTAGAAAATATCAGAGATTTTTTCCGTGATAAGCCTGCTTCATTTTGTGGTCACCGCCCATCAAGCAGGATATCTTGATAAACAGTATGACTTACTTTTCCGGAACTGAAAACTATCCTTTGAAAATGTGTCACGTTTCCAATACTTCCTCTTAATAATACTGAAGCAAAAGAAAAATTTTTTAAAAAAGTTAAAAGATTAAAGTAAACTGTTTCTTAATAAAGTAAAGTTTCTCAAGAAGATATCTTTTTGTGGCCATTCTTCCGGAACAAAGCTGGCCCGGAGGAAGGAAGCTTTGCCAGTCAAAATACTGCCTATCTGCTAACACCCCCACTTCTGGCATCAGCACAACCGATTTCCCCATTCTCCGCCACCTTAGCCGCTCTACCTCATCATCATCACACAGAGTCAGAGGCTGGTGGAAATCTTCCTCTTCCTCTTCCATAAGAGAAGTGGGTAGTTGGGAAAACGTTTTAATATAAATGCTAATCCCGTTGTTATCATTTCAAACTCATTGTACTTTTTTCCCACTAGCTTTCCCTTTTTAACCCCTCAACTCAGCTCAACTTCTTCCCAGGAAAAACTGTTATGAAAATGATATTGGTTATATGAAGATATTTGCCGTTTCATATTCAATGATGGAAGTAGAAAGTGTATTGGTGTTGTGTGTGTGTGTGTGTGTGTGTGTGTGTGTGAGGAGTGTGTGTGTGTTGGTCATATTTTGTATGGGTAGGCTTGGTGATTGCAAGAAAATGAGAAAATTCGTTAGCCGGGAAATTCATGAATTATTTAAGAACAATTATTATTTATTATTTCAAATCAAATTTAATGCAACAATTATGGAAAAAGAGATATTGAGAACTCTTCCCACCTTTAGATATGTGCAAAATAATTATAACTGGATGAACAGTCACTCACCTGTAATTTGGTTAAAATTCTTCTGTCCCTAAAGTATAATCTAATGTGAAACACTCACACACCTTTCTCTTCTCACATAATCCCTACTGGACTCATTTTCAGACGTCGTAATTTTACTGAATATTTCGTTTGCCTTCAACAGAACGCAAATAACATAACATACAATGCAATCAAACCATTTCACTCACAATTCAAGTGCCTCTCCAGGCAGGTAGTAGAGGTAAATACATTGTAATCCGGAAGTGAGTCAATCCCGTATAACATTTGAAATTTAACATCACAAATTACGCAGAACTTTGCAGTTAACATCATTTGAAGTTTAATGGAAAAATCGTTGTAGTCATTTCGATAAAATTAAAAAATGACTCCAAAACCAATTCTATAAATGCACTTCCGGTTACCCTGTTTACTTAAATTTGAATCCTACCAATTCTCCTAATATGAATTAATAATAGATTGTTATTTTAGAACCATATATTGTACTGAAGTAGTAAACAGAGGAAAGCTAAATGGTACTGATCCCTCGCTGACCCTCAAACTCCCAAAAAATTGGGAAAATATTTCCAATAAAAGTAATAGGTATTTATTTTTTAGACAAAAAACTAAGCTTTACCCAATGGGAGATTGAAAATTGCGTAACAATGGAGAGAAAAATGCAGTAATGTCGCACTTCCGCTTGATGGATTTTGCCCGAACCTTCGTGTCAGGAGCGATAGTAGAACCAAAACGGCATGCCAAGTTTAAGCTTCCTACGATTTTTCGGATTTTGAGATATTTCCAGCGAAAACTCAATTCCCGAAAATTTGTTACGATCGCAATACTTTCTCTTACCCTGCAGTAAGAGAAAAATAAAAGATGATAAGAATATGATCTCTCAATTTACTCACCAGACCGATGCACTTCATTAGGGCACACCTTGTGGGTCGCCTAACTTTTAATGCCTCCTTTCATGTATCTTCTATGATTTAGGGGTGGGGGGTAAGTTCTTTATATAAACATGCGTCATTCTCACAGAGTGAAAGAAAAACATACAGCACATTTCGTTCAAGAGCTGAGGAATTCTGGATAGAACTTAATTTTAGACATCGGAAATCTGTGCAGTACTCCCTCTAAATTAAAGCAGTATTGTAGTAAGATTATAATCTTCTTGTCTGTCTACTAAAAGTAAGAAATAGGAACATATTTTGAACTTCTTGAGTCTCTTCGTCCAAAGATTTGAAAAGAAAAAACTGCAAAAGTTGAGAGAAATTTTGGGGGCTAGAGAAAAATAGATAATATTTTTCTAATGTCCAATTTCAATTATTTCAGTTACAAAACCAATAAAAATTTAAGTTGAAACAATTTAAGTAGGTAATTGAAATAAAATCTAAGCAGACAATTAGTTAAACAACCTTGGAACTCATTTTAAATATAATTAATTACAAAGATGACAAAAAAAAAACTGGTCCATTGATAAGGAAATGAGATATAAATGAACGAAAGACGAAGTTAAGGACAGAATTAATATAAAGCAGTCCAACAGACACACGGACACACATATAGCTAAAGACCGGATGTAAATAGTTTAAAATGCTACTTTTTATTTTATTTCATCATGATGGCTTTGTTTCTTCATCATTATCATCATCATTATTATCATTATTATTATTATTATTATCATTATTATTATTATTATTATTATTATTACTGTATAAAACTAACCAATAATAACCATTTAATATACACGTTCTTTCACTTGCTTTAAGTTAAAAAAATAATAATAAATTAAAATAAAGAACAAATTAAAACTATACATTTAAATAATATATTACTTATGAATCCAGGTGGTGAGGAGATTCACTAAAACTTGTAAGGCAGTTAAAGTTAGCCCTAAACCACTTACATCCCAAAACTTAACTAAAGTCAATTTTTTCGGAAAAGTGTTACAAATAAGAATGATAGGTTCACCGTAGGTTTGTAAGAGAAAATTCAATAAACTAAACAAAAACCAAAACCTGAAGCCTACTAAGTAATTAGCAGTAATTAGTAAATAACTGTGAAATTCACAGTTCCAGGTAACAGATTTTCTTAAAACTTGGAGTTCTAGCAATGTATTCAATATTATACCTTAATATTGAATAGATAAAAGGATCTCTGAATGGAGAATGTATAAGGAAGGTGGACCCATATGGATCTTGGATCACTGTTATACAGTAACGACAATGATATCTGCTTCCGAGCTCAGAGCGGGCACAGAACCTTCCGAATGCTAAATACAGTGCTCTGGAAGCTACAAATAAGTACTGAGACAAAGAAGCTCATAAACACAGTCATAATCCAGAGCATCATGCTGTACGAGTGCGAAGCCTGATTACTCACGAGGAAACAGGCGCAGAGGCTAAAAGTTGTAGAGATATTTATTGTGCATGTCACTGGTGAGGATATGCGCTAATATCGAGTGCAGAAAAGGTCAGCAATGACCGGATCTGGGAGATGTTTCAGATAAAAGAAGAAGCAGTCGAGTGGTCCCTGGCAAAACATTCTTGTTTGATACGGCCATGTATGACGCATGCAGCCACCTTTAAGGAAAGAAAGAGAACGTTCTAGAAAGGACTGGTCTACAAGAAGTCAAGTCTTAGCTGGTTGGGGAATAGAAGGGGCAGATACGATGACACGGATCCTCAGAAATCTCAGATCCAATGCAAAGACGCCCCGAGAGGCACGCCCGTTAAAATTATATAATACTATATAGGTCTTGCACACGGTGAAACCGTTAATTGTACTGTGGCTGGCCCTTTAGAGGAAACTTCAACGTTCCAGCTCTGCTAGAACAATCGAAAAATCAACTTTTTTAAAAAAGAAAACTTATAGGCCTCTACGTGTGGGTAAGTAATATGTGAAGTTTAAAGAATATCGGTGGAGTCTTTTTCGAGAAAACTGCGGAAAAAAGAAGGAAAACCCTTCTATTGTGTAAATTCGCATTGCTGCCTTGACGGATATTTAGAGGAAACTGGATAAGCCGTGTGGATGTGGAATTTAAATGGAATATCAAATTTGAATTTCCCGCGAGTTTTCATTTTCGAGATATTGTGTTCATTCACCCACACTCAGTCACTCACACATACACACACACACACACACACACATATATATATATATATATATATCTCGACCATTCGCAAAAAAAAAACAATTTTCGTATTCAGGGCACCTCAAAATATGTGTTTCCCGTGAAAAACTCAATTTCAAAAATCTGACATGAGTGCCACACAAACAGTGCTTGAAAATTACTGTCCAGCACTCTTTGCTCCATAGAGAATATTGTCGTATAAACACGCTAACCAATGAGATCTCAAATATATCATGGAGTTCTCGGATACACATGCACACATTATGTCGCATGCTATTTCAAAGTGCCGATTTCCCAGAGTTTGGAGAACACAATTCCTATTTTCCAAATGGCTATATAACAATTGGGTAGCATGCTGAGATGTTAAACCAAGTAGATTAGGAAATAGTAGCATGCCAAGGGCTATATTAATATCGGTTGCGTAATTATAAATCTCATTAAATTGCTAAAAAAAAAAAATTGGTACTTGTAACAATGTATTCTAGTATCTATACGTGATCTTAGTTTATATTGAAGGCTATTAAAATTTAGATTAACATTTTTATAAACACTTAGAGAGAGAGAGAGTGAGAGAGAATGGTAGAAGAAGAGAAAATGCTCAAAAAACAAAATCGTACAACAGTTTTATATTTGGCATTTTATAATTTTATTATTAAGACCAATGTTTTCATTAAAATATCATAAAAACAAAGTTTATTATATTTAAATTATTTGGTCTGCATGTCACAGTGTATTTTATTATATCACTTTATTGTTTTATATAGTTAGTATATATGATTATAAAAAGAACGTGTTATTACATAAACGTCGTTCGTTTAATTTTTATTACTTTTATTATTAATAATTGCTACTTTAAAAAAAAAATAATAATAGTAATAAAAAAAAAAATGTAACCAAAAGGTGCAATTAAACTGAATTGCTGAATTACTTTATGAAGTAATATGAGTACAGAAGAATTACAATTAAGAATAAAGATATTGGATGCAAAGTAAATTACATCCATAAAGCGGGGGTCGGACTAGCCACTTCTTCAAAGATTTAGGCATCATTAGGGGATGGATATTCCAGCCTAACAACAAGCATCAACTTTACCTCCAACATTCCTCATACAGCAAAGCCGCATGGAAACTTTCTTGCAAAGCACTAAACATTTACTCATTAATTATTAAACATTATACATTTTATGTAAGAAACATTTAAAGAACCATAACAGATCACAGTCAGGTGGCTGTGGGACTTCCTCCAAAAATATCCAACAACAATGTAAAGTACAAAGATAATGTGTACGCTTACACATATACATACAAAATTGATTTCAGCATAGTTCTGGGAAAGCTGAATAGTTAGGCTTTCCCTTAAAATCCCTATATCGGTATAATAATAAGGGTGGTGGGATCTTCTTCTTCTTCTTCCTTTGGCTGTACAGCCCTTGCAGGGCCTTGGCCTCCTTTAGCACACTGTCCCAACTATCTCTGTCTGTGGCTTTCCTTCTCCACTGTCTGATTCCCATCTTCATCAGATCCGCCTCCATATCCTGCAGCCAACGTAATCTTGGCCGGCCTCTAGGTCTTCTACCTCCTGGGTGCCCTTCATAAACCTTTCGAGGGGCCCTTTCCACACTCATTCTGTGGAGGTGTCCCAACCAGCGCAACCTTCCCACTTTTATGGCAGCCACAAGCGTCTCTACTGCATAGAGCTGATACAATTCAGCGTTTTTACGTGGACGGAACACGTCGCCCTCAATACTGGGCCATAAATAGGAGGAGTTCATAGCAATTATATTTTTATTGTAAAATATACTTTCTTTCAACTTATTAAGAAAATATATACCAATCAATCATAATTGTTGAAGTCGTGTGAATTGTATGTTTTTTTTAAATTTTAATTAAACAATTAATGTAAGTTTAAATAAATTTCTTTAATGATTTCTATTTCAAAATCATAGTGTTTACAAAATATGATTTTTCTATTGCAACTCTCCTCCTTCTATCGACTATATATATATACTAAAACATGATGGTACCTGCATATTAATTAATTAAATTAAGTTTTAATTACCCTCTATATGGTGGAATTGTTTAGTAGAGATATTATCTACAAAGTTATCTAGATGTTCAGCTACAGTACCCAGCAGCCCTTTATATATATATAGTTGCCATCATGAACATAGTGGCTACAGATCTGTGTTGTAGTTACTTTATTGTGCTGGTACGCTCACTGAGTACACAGTGTTGTACTGAGGCAGTTATAGGGACGAAGGAAACTTGGCTATGGAAGCGAGACACTCTCCGTTCACCTAGTCTGTCTCTCTCTCTCTCTCTCTCCATTACTTGCTATCATTTAGCTTCTCTCACTACGTACTTAGTAATGGTTGAATAATCTAAATAGCTTTCATTAACTTTAATTGATTAATCTCTTTATTCAGTAAGTAAAGGCCATTCACTGTTTAAATAATCAACTATTATATCATAGTACAACGCCCTACCCAACTAAACCCATTCTTAGTCATTTATCTAATCTACAATAGGAACAAAAAAAAAATATGCAGGTTGAATATTAAAGTTTATAATTAAAACAATTTGATTGGTTATTATTATTATAATTTATAAGGATGTACGAACTTAATATTCCCTTTGCGCATTTTTCTCGAAAACACCTCCAATAATTTCTTTGGTATTCGCTTGTGATCACTAGACTAGCATATATACTCTGAACCAGAGGTTAACCGGGGAACTTCACAACAGGTCCACTTGAATGAAACTGATTATCCGAATAGGTGTGTCTGGGCTATAGGAACCATTTCCCTTTCACTATTCTATTTTATTCTGGACTCCCTCCATAGTGCCATATCCGTGTTTTATATGGTCAGAAACTCTGACAATAGTAATTAAGCTCAGAAACCTATTGTGTCAATTCGCAAAACCGGACTGAAGTGGCACATTAGAGGAAAGTTTCAATGTTGTAGCTCCCTCAGAAGCAGCAAAAAATCATTTTTTTCGGGCAAAATGCATTAAATTTACATGTGTGTGTGTGTGTGTGTGTGTGTGTGAGTCCAGTTAGTTGGACAAGTTTAAAGAAAAATCTTGGAGCGTTATTTTTGGAAAATTCGGGAAAACTGAAGATAAAGCATTCAACAAACTCCTCCAGGCGATTTATAGTACATTTGACCGAAATTTTCATATCAGGTGCTAAATGATCATAATATTAAAACAGCCATTCCTCCACAAATTGTGAACGAATCGCTTCAGTTACTCATTCATCACGCTCTCAAAAATCCAAGTTATTAATTACAATTTTTTTTGTCAGTAGAAAAGCGAATCACCTAAAAGTATGGGCGGCTAGAATACTAAAAATAGAAACTGCTGCCTGGTGCTTTTCCAAAAAAAAAAAGGAAATCAGCTTAAGCTCATGCCTTAAGCACAAGCGATCTCAGTTTCGATTAACAGGTCCCGAGTTAGCATTTTAGAGAAGCTGCAGCACGTGATTGTATTATCGCTTTCATGAACAATAAATCGCCTTCCTGCACAAATTATCGACTGTTATGCCAAGTGTCCAGGAAAATTTTAGTAGGAACTATATTAGTTTTATGTAAAAATTTCCTTATTGTTTTCCAAGTCTGATATTATTTAGATATTTTCCCCCACTTCTTCTTTACCAATCACCTGATTACTCATTTAATACTACAAAATGCTCTGTAAGAAAGAAAGAAAGTCATTAAAAACTTTTCAAGTACTAAAATTATAACTGCTTCATTACCTTCTAATCACTTATTGCACGGGGGTCATCCTTAAAAAAAAATCTCACAGAGAGAGGAAAATAAAGAAAGTGGCAGATTTATGAACACTTTTATTTTTTGCTCACCCCTCCAAAAAGGGATCCCACATTAACCCCCCCTCTTTATAAAAAAAAAATTCGGAGATACAGAAATCCTGCCAAATTAGATTTCACACTCTTTAACCTTTTGATATTAGGGTATTTCGCTTTTAAAATCCCCGGCTCCGCCCCTATTCTTCCCCCTCTCTTCAATACTGTCTCACTTAATCAAGCCAACCAACCACAAACCTGGCACCTGTCTTTTTTTAAAAGCTTTTAATTGGTAAATCTTAATGGGTAGAATTTTCCAATCTGATTAGAAAATTCTTCCATTCCCACCGGAAATCTGGTGTCATTCCTTTGGTTAATCAAATAAACTCATATTAATTTTTTTTCTTGTTCAATTTATTATTTAAGTATTGAAAGATTAATTTCTTAATTGGGGCTTTTACGGTTACGTGTCTTAAAACTTGAAATATACTTCTTTTATTCAGTAAAATCGGAAATTCATAAATCGTGAGTTTAGTGTCAGTTCGTGTGTTCGTTCATTTAACTAACATATCACTATTCTTGCTTAGCATTACAATACTAGCTGTCGCTTTCGTTTGAATCCCCCCCCCCCCACCGTTAAAATTATTTAGATGTTGCAGGGGAAGCTGGAAGATCATGCATTGCTTCCTTTTATTATAGACTAGCTTCTCCCACCTAGATAATATAGAGCCAATAAACATTTTAAAAAAATATTACAAGTGTCAAGAAAATTTGTTAATTATAAGTATTTAGACTGCAGTGAGGGAAAGTCGTGTAAATGAATTTTCTTCACCCTAGAAATTTGTCTAACTTATCTATTCTAAGTATTCCGTATCTTAACAGACGTCCAGTTATTATTGATATGCTTTAGAACTTCCTTTTGGGTATTGTGGAATTTCTGTTTTAGCTTTCATATAGCTCGCAAGCAGCACTAATTTCTGGCAAAACCTTTCTAAATCAATCCATCAACTTTTTCCATTGCTTTGGATGCCGCAATATGTACTGGAATCTAATTGGCATTTAGATTGTGAAAAGAAGATGGTGCTGTTGTCTTTATTTCCTGTTCACTAGTAAAATATTTAATTTAATACAGTCTAAATGATTAACAGCAAGCACCCAGCTGTCTAAAAAGGTTAGCAGACATATTTTTAAACCATGTACTATTTAATGAATACTAATGTTCGTTTTATTCAATTATAGTAATGAAAGAATTTACAGCCATATTACAACCAGATATTTAACAAATCTCAATAATTAATTAAATTAAATCAGTAAGTAAAAAAAGCATGTTGCATTTGAATTCTTTTTTTCTTTCTTGTCTAAAAGGACCGTGAATGTGACAATAATGAATTATTAAAAAGAGAAATTGAATGACAGGGAACTAGAGCGTACGTCATGTATACACTAGTATTCTACTGTATACAACACAGTTATAGATGTGTGTATGTGTATGCAGAGAGAGACCGAACAAAAAAAAAATGTTGTGGTGAGAGAAAGAGACAAGAGATGAGACAAAAAGAAGAAGAAGTGATACAGAGAGAGATGTAACTATACAACTAAATAGTGATAGTGTGTAGTTTCAGAAGTATTTATATACTTAATGTCCTTTCAGATAGAATAAAAGAGATGGAAAAAATGAGAGGACTCCCCAACTACTTCCGAAACACTTTACTCATTTCTATTTTAGTTTATTAAGGTAACACTCTTCTTGTCAATTTTACTTTCTCTTACTTCTTGAAAGAGAAAGTATTGTAATCGTGTCAGATTTACTTCACTGAATTCTCATAAAGAAATAAATGCTTCTAGGATGCTCTGAACAATGAGACCTAGTTTTTTTTAAAAACTGTTCTATGTATTTAAGTTTCTTTGAATAGAATCTTTCAAAAATAATATATAAAATCTGTGCGACTCGATTTTCTCTTACTTCAATTTTTGCGTATTCTAGTTGATACATTTTCTTTAAATCTAACCATGTTTATTAACGTTTGATTGAACGCACCACTCACAGCTCCGTCACTCTACCCTTTAAACTCTTACTTAGTAAATTCATCAAACTATAAACAAAGATAGTGGAGAATTAACCTGTATCCTGAAACTTATACGGCAGCGCCATAAGTCTCACAATTTATCAAAGCATATAATGGCAGTTTAAATTTACCCTTGAACCATAGGTTCTCTAAATTCCTTTAAAACCAATTTTTCTGAAAAATGTTTTAATAAAAGTGATGTTTTTCATCAGTAAACATTACATTAGAGATTACAAGACCAAAGAAAAAGAATCGATCTACTGCTTTTCGAGAAAAATTCCCAATACCCAGAATCCTAAAAAAACACTTACATGTTTGGTTGAGATAAACGTCGTTTGTTTGTAACAAACCACTGACGCGATCTCAACCAAAGGACCTAATGACTTAGGGGTTTTGAAAACTTCAAAACAGCAATTAAGAAAAATAAAAAATTGCAACTTTGATAGATTGAGAATCGCAGCTGATGAAGAAAAGCGGTGAGTAGTTCGCTCAAGATATTTTTTGCTTTTTGTTTTAATGATGTTCCATCATCAACAGTCTTTTAGCTGTTTCTAATTAAGAGTAATAATTTAGTTAAATTGTCTCTGCTAGCGTAGATTTTAAACTAGGACTTCTCTGGTTAGGTAGTTTAGTTAGGTTTCGAAAATAGAACAATTGGAGACAATTCATGGCTATTGTATAGTTAAAGGTAACCAGGAATCATTTACTTTGTAACCGGTGAACTGGAAGGGAACTCTGTATGTTGGATTGGATCAAAGCGTGCTTAGTAATGAACCAACATAGTACGACAACCGGTGTAGAGATCGGTGGCATGCACAGGAACCATAGTAGTACATGCCAGAACAGAGAGGATGTAGACATGATGATGAAGCGAGGAAGTGAGGATGTTGACATAGGCAGGAAAGAGAGTTTAGGGGGGGCAAGGGATGTTCCCTTGATTTGGTTATGGTGGTTTTGTGTCTCACACTACATACATAAACACATGGCAAGGAGAGAATTGAAACTCTTCCTCCACCCAGTACATACTCACACGGTGACAGATATTATGCACAGCCATCAATACACCAATGTCATACTGGTTAGCTGTAAGCACACACCACACATGCACACAGTTCGAGCAATATGAGTGGAGTTACATTTGAATTGTACTAAACTCTGTGACAAGAATACTAAATAGAAACTTTACCGTATCCTCACCGCAATCCAATGTAACACTAACTAGTCCCCCAAATTAGTGGGGGGAAATTCTGAACGTCTTCAGCCTATAAACCTGTTCCTATAATGATAGCTGTACAATAAAGCCCACTATCAGAATATTTACTGCAATCAACGAACCTGATTTTAAACTTGAAAAAAATCTGATGTGAAACACTCACACGTGTTGCTGTTACTCCTGTCAATATAATTATATAAGAAATGACAAAGTTTCTCTAAACTTAAAATTTTATTCATTTATCATAACATAATATAGGGAGGGAAGATTCTACCCTGGCGGTAGAAGTGATTAGTACATTGTAATCAAGAAGAGAGCGCCAGTAACACTGAACCAAATCCATGTAACATTAAACATTTAATGTCATAAATTCTTTTATATCTGTACATTGAGAATTCCAAGTTTAAAGGAAATATTTCAAGAGAAAATTCCAAAATACTCAAAAACTTAGTCTGTAAAGTTCCACTTCCGGTTAGCACATTTTCTTCCAAATTTGGAATCCTAGCTAAGCTTATTAATAACAAAATACAAATATTCAGTTAAGTCGCATTTCCGGCTGGCTGACCTTTTTTTTTATTTAAAAGGAAGACCAAGTTTGAGTTGCCGGCGATTTAATTCGTTTTTGTGAGATTTTGCTCACACACAGAAAACATGTTTTCGTTCCTAGGGAACAACAAAAAATGTATTTCCCGGAGTAAACTCGTATCAAAATATGATGCGATTGCAATACTTTCTCTTATCATCCAGCAAGAGAAAGTAAAAACTTGTGTAATCTATTCAGCAAATTAGTACTTCCGGTAAAGATTTTGTTGAGTGATACTTCCTGATGGTGACCATATGAAACATCAATTTCGAGCTTCCAGTATGTTTTCGTTTTTTACTATTTAAAAACCACCTTTTCCTGACTAAGGGAACAGCAATTTTTTTTCCCTGGCGATAGTTCGAAATTCAAACACGATCACAACATTTCCGAGTGTGAAAAAAGAAAATTTTTGCAAATGAACTTTTTTATGAGAAATAAATGGAGGTGCTGAAAGTCATGCAATATTCTTTTTCAATATGATTTTTATCGTTCGTTCACCAGATTACACTACTATTAAATATTATTATGATCATTATACAATTTTCCAAAAATATGCCAGCCAACATGGAAAATATATGAATTTTACAAAGTAAAAAAAAAAAAAAAAATTAACACGTAAAATGTACATTGTGTTACTACAATTGTTTATTTCGGGAACAATGATTTTTGATAAAGAAAAATTAAAAAGAATAAAATAAAATTGCGTGTCTGATGCAAAAAGAAAGGAAGGGGGAAAAATGAAAAAATTATGCATGCAATAAAAACATTCACGGGATAGACATTTTTTTCCGCCTTTTGTATAACAGAGTGTATAGGGTATTGAGAACTGGTTGGGATGGAATTGAGAGAAAAAGGAGAGAGTGGGAAATGTAAACGAAAACCAGGAAGGGAGAAAGTAAAAAATTGGCTGATGGTTTGTTAAGTGATGTGGAAAGGAGAACTAGCTGGGACTTTGAGAGTGGAACAGCGAAGAGAGTGCTAGAGGGAAAGATTACGATGAGCAAGAGATGGAAATAGTAGATAAGATCTTTTCAAAAGGAAAAATTTTCAACCTAGTAGTAAAAGGAAGGGAAATCTTTTGTGAAAATAGTCGATTATCACTTCTCCGACCCACCCCACACATAGACAGACCCGAGGTAAACATGGTTTAAGCGAGAGAATACTTGCTTGCATAGAAAGTGGAGAGTTATGGAGACGTGGAGGGAGTCTTTTTCAGTTCCTGCAAAATGGGAACAGGTGGAATGATTCGCAAGCACTGCCAGCCAACAAGAGTATACGCCAACCAGGATTAATGGACTTTTCACTTTCACACAACAGTTTTCCCAAATACATCAAGCACGCAACTTTTTCCAGAAAGGTTTGTGGGGGTGGGCGGGGCGATTAAAAGAAAAGTATTACTTCTTATAAGTAGGAGAAGAAAAGTTTTGGGAAGATGTGGTTTCTAAAAATTACTAGGCTATTTTCTTTTAGTATGTTCTTTTCATTAGTTATTTATTTACTTTATCATTTTTCTGCACGCAATTTGAGACTAATTAATCATTATTATTTATTTTAGGGAAAGATAGATAAGAAGTGGAACTTTATATAGAGATAAACTTGCTGCATGTTATTTCCGTTAAATTACTATACAGCCGCTATGTTGGCAGCGAAATTATACACACAGACAAAGTAAAGTAAATAATGCCTATTTTTTCAGGCGGGCTTAACATCCAACTACCAAACTAGGTGTCGTGGATGGGAGTGGAAGCATCTACTATACTATTAATATTATTTAAATGAATATAAAATTTAGCAGTTATACGCGCGGGACTCGAACTGAGAACCGCCCAGTTACAAGTCCATGCTCGTAACCACTATACCAACACGCTTACCACGAAAATTGATTTTTTCGGGGAATTCTGGGGGAACAAGAGAGCTAAACTTTCCTCTAAAGTACCACTTCAATACGATGTACAGTTCTACCAAATAATATTAATACACATTGACAGAATCCCAAATTTGAAGAAAATCTGTTAATCGAAAATGCGACTTTTCAGTGCAGGCTATTGAATTTTCTCAGTAACCACTATAACGGTTTTCTATAAACTTAGAATGCACAGATATAAACGTATCACTTTTATTGTAATTACTTTTTGGGAAAAAAGATATATTAGAGTACTCGGAATTTTTGGCGTTAAATTTCTAATTTTTTTTTTTTTTGTTTCAATGTTTTTGGCGCTATCTTTTGAAAAACTATTCTACTAAAAAAAAAAAGGGGCATTAACAAATCAAAATTATCATGCTTAAAGGAAATAAATCGATAATTGAATTATTAAAACAAATAATAATATTTAGAATACAGCTGCAAACATGACTACGACTAGAGACCATTAAAGAAATTCAACAATATGGAACCGTACACAGATATAAGTGAGAAGAAAATAAATAACAAATAAAGTACAAAATAACAGACGCTAGACTGAAACCTTACTGCACGACTTTGGGGAAGTATTAATTTCAAAATAAACTAACCTTCAGGATTTGTATGGCAGGGAGGTTAAAAAAGAAAAATATACGTATTTTAAAATACCCCCCTCCCACTACCAATTTTTTCCTCCCATTTCAATCTTTTGAACTTATTCGAGAAATGTAAAGGGAGGGAAATGTGTTGAAACATGAGGAAGTCTCTCTAAGATATATTATCACAGCTGTTTGTACTTGAACTTTGAGTTCACTTCTATATTGAGTCTGTAAAAAAAGGTCTGTCTGCCTGTCTATCAGTCTGTCTGTACTTGAAGAGTGTGAGTACGTAATTGGTTAGTTTGTCTGTATGTACAATACATTCATTTAGAGATAAAAAGAGATATCAACCCCTAGTTTACTGTATCTATAACTTCTTTTTTTATCAATATTTAGATAATTTAACGAATTCATAAAAAGTCTGGTGTGAAATTTTACGTTTAAGTCAGAGGAATTTTTTTTTTTTAACTGTTTTCGGAGAAAATTGCAAAAAATTGAAAAAACAAAAATAGGTCGGTGAAGACGTACTTCCGGACGATGTTTTTTTTTTTTTTTTAATGGACTTTGTGGTTGACGCGATGGCAGTATTCCATTTCAAAAACTTGTAACAATCTTATTAGAGTAAGAGGATGTAAGTAAAGTAATGCCTATTTCTTTCAGGCGGGCTTAACGTCCCACTACCAAATTAGGTGTCGTAGACGGGGGCGGAAGCACCTACTTCACCATTAACATTTTTTTTAAACGAATATAAAATTTAGCAGTTACAGCAGGACTCAAATGGGGACCTCCCACTTACAATTCCACGCTCATAACCACTGCACTAATACCCGCCCACCGTAAGAGGATGTAAATGTCATGCAATCAGTTAGTAATTTTGGTGATTGATATAGATAATGGTGAATCTTTAAGTTAGTTCTACGGTCTTTGAAAGACCTTGACTCATTCTGATGTTCCTTTTATCTGGAAATACACCTCCAAATACTCAAGCCTTACAAAACTACGTCACTCCTTTCTCACAGGCTTACTCTACTAACTAATCCCCTAGAAGTCTTCTCATGTGACATCTTCACTACAAGATCTATCCACTTAAATCTTCAACGAGTGTGGGCGAATTCCCATCCATAAAAAGTACCCATAACTTCAATGAATGTTTTTTTTTTCAGATACAGTAAATCCCATTTTGTAATATCAAGCCAAATATTTGGCCTTTTGAGGACGTCATTCATTTTCACCGCCAAGATACTATTTACCCCACCCACTAAGCCGAATGATCGCTTTTTACACCAAAAGTTTTTGTCATTCTGAAGAGATCTGGAAATCGCAGTGGCAATTTGCCGACAACAACAGAGCCTTATCCTTCTTGCTGTGATATCATTTTTGTCCCTTATTAAAGTTTCCAGATAATTAAAGGTCTCAAAAAAAAAAAAAAAATCGCTTTTAATTTTGAAGATTTAAGTAATAAACTTTAAACGTGATATAAAATTTAAATAAAAAACTGGATCCTTTTTCCAAAACTGATTTGATTATGTAACCGTGAAGCAATAATTAAGCCCAACTAAAATAGAACTTTTAGGGAATCACGTGCTCAAGGCAAATTGAGAGAAGTATTTGTATTTTCCATTGCTTTGGTAATTTTGGTTATATTTCCCGAAGAATCGCCAGATTACTGAAAACGGAAACTCTGTAACTTTTTGAATGTATTTTTCCTGTTTAATAAGGTAATAAAAACTTATAAGTCATGAGTGGTCTTCTTCGCTTCCTCCTTCGGGAATATGACACATTCGCGACTTTTAATATTGTGGTTCTAGTGATGCTTAGCTAGGAAATTCCACTACGTCTACAGTATTCCTTCCGGGTCCATTTCTTTCAATAAATTGAACTTTGAACGTTCTAGACAAACTTCCTTCGCTATACCTACGCCTCTAAACCTTCCCCGTCCCCATAGTAGTGTGGCAGTCCATTCCAACATCTCTCCTCCCAATGAAATCTGCGATTGCTATGATGTTCTAGGCTCAGCGTCTTCATGTGCGCTCCTGAACCAATATGCTCCAAGAGGAAACCTTTTCCCGGGTGTAAATGCCCAGAAGAATCATAGCCCCACGGAGACCCCGGGAAAAAAATTCTGTAGAACAATACTCTCTTAACTTCCTCCTCATTTCTTGAGCTATTCTGGAAGAGATAAGGTCGTTTATCCCTCGCAAAAAGGTTTCCCAAGCCCAAGAAGCGAAATAACCCCTTTAGAATATAACAAACCTGTGTTTTAGTTAACAAACATTTGTTGTATACTTTATTAATAATTGGCACTTATAAAGCTTAAAATGATTTGATTTATTTGGAAGTTATTAGCGATGGTTAACAAAACATTATATAAATTATATAAATCAAAACTGTTTTGTTACTTATACATAGTGATATGCCAGAATTATGGCTTCATATGTTCTACATCAAAGATGACTTATTTGTTGGTTTACCTCATATAGCAATTATGTAAGTTAATTAAAATTTTGCCTTAAGATCTTACCGAGTCAGTGTTTAAAGCATTATGTGCAAACTTCCTTAGGAAAATTGAATTTTTCATTAGATAAAAAAAAACACACACACGTAACACAAAGTAAAATGGTTTGTGCAATATACATATATATGCAGGGAAAAATTGTTGTTAACCCACACGGGAATATGGTTTATGCGTTCTAATATTAAAACATAATGAAATATGTGTGCGCTTTATGCTTTGAATGAAAACCATGGTTTGAGTGAACAAACAAGATTTCTTTAATATTTGGCTAAATCAAATGAAATTAAAATAACCTTCTACATTACCCCTTAATGATGTTAATTGAGCGTTATGATGTATTATTTAATAGAATTTATTGTACAGCTACTGTTCCTACCTGTAACAAAACAAAAAATAATCAAATTAAGAAGTTATCTTTTCTTTTTTACATAATAATCTTAAAATACTTTGTTCCTTATTAAGACATTTAATGCAATGAAATTTTAATTAATCCTGGGAAAGTTAATTTTTTTTTAGAATTTTTATTAGTAAAAGCAGTTGTTCCTAAAATGAGGTGACATGAATAGAGTGGTGGGGGTACATGATAGTGCTTGAGTGTGATTACCATTGTAGTCCAGCGCCTAGATCCTGGATTTCGCTCACATTTTTTCCTTAATCAGGAGATCTCAAAGCACATGTACTTCCGGTGAAAACTCATAATTTGAAGGCTTGATAAGATGGTAATAATTCCAGTATTAAGAGAAAGTGAAAAAAGTGGGGGGGGGGAAGATCGAGAATGCAGTCATTTGCCACTCAGCCATCTTTGAATATGGAGGTTGGAGTTATTGGATGACAAAAATGGGTAACTAGAAATCCAACTAATGATCTAGAAGAGAAAGTCAAATAAGTTCAAGGACTTATTGTCCTGTATGTCTGGCCGACTGTTAACGAGTAATGGATTGATGATGATGATGAAGACGATAGCTGGAGGGTGGCATTCAGAAGAACTATTTAAAAAAGGAATTAGAAATAAGAACATTACATATGATGAGTTTTTTTATATGAACTCAACAATGAAGTGTTGAAGGTAATTAGCAACAGTCTCAGTCTGTTCGTCTTACCATCTCACTCACTCTCTCGCGCTCCTTCTCCACTCAACATCTTGATTGATGATCAACATATGTTTATATATACACAGAGAACAAACCAGCATGGAGGTCATTATATATGAAAGAAATGGGACAATAATACCTCATAAAAATACTTCAATAACAATGCTATTATTGTTTCTTTTAACATATGATCCATAAACCATAAAAGAAATATTTAAAAAAAAAAAGCTTATTTTTCTTTTGCAATATTTAGATACTAAGAGATAACATATTTAGGTAACATATTTTGCGAAGATATCTATAGTGGAAGTCCGGGGCTTTATAGCCAAATCCAGAGCGACATAAAAGATATATTGTAGCTCCCTGAGGTATCAAGGTGTTATTTTGCATGGAGGTGAGCTAGATTGCGCTTAAGTGTATTGAGGAAGCGTTTTGGGGTTGCCAGTACAGTAATGTTGTCGATGTTGTTTGACCAGGGGAAATCAGCAAGGACACCAAGATACCTGAAGAAGTGGGAGACTAGTCCTACTTCCTCTCCTAAGGCGTTAAATTTCGTACTAATGCACCCAAATAGGTCTATCACTCTTTTTTAAAAAGATTTTTCTAGGAAAATTGATTTGTTGACGAGTTGTAGAGGGAGCTGCAGCATTAAGTTTCCCCCCCCCCTGAAAGTGTTATTTTAAAGCAAAACATACTTCTACTAACTATAAAATTCAAAGGAAAATTAAAATATGTTTAATTTGAGGAAAAAAAAAATCGGTAAATCGAAAGTGCGATTTTATGGGAAGATTATTTTTTTAAGTTTCAATTTTAACAAACATCACCTTCAGTTAAATGTTATAACATCTGAGGAGCTGAGATCCTCTATTTTGTAAATCACTTAGGTCTTGGGGTTGAGACCGCGCCAGTGGCTTGTTATAAACTGACATTTCGCCTATATTACAATAGGCTTCTTCAGGATAGTCTTGCTTCTAATGCTGAAATAACACTGCTGTTAGCCCCTAAATGAGAAGTCATCTGAATCCAAAAACCCAGAATCCTATTAAAACACTTAAGTCTTCGAGTTGAGTCCTAGTCAGTGGCTTGGAATAAACCGACGTTTCGCCCAGTTCTAAATAGGCTTCAAACATCAGTGTTGTTTCAGCTTCAGAGGCGACACTAACCTGAAGAAGACTACTGTAATATGGGAGAAACTTCGGTTTATAACAAATCACTGGAGCGGTCTCAAACCGAAGACCTACGTGTTTTACTTGGAAATGACAGCGGGTGCCTGAAACAACACTGTAGGATTATATTCTCCCTATATTGACAGTTTAGTACAACATGTATAATGTAGTAATTAACCATCACCTGGTAAAAAATAGAGGAAATAAAACATTTGGCAAAAATTCCCACTTTAAACAAACTTTGTTTCCCTTGAAGGGTAAGAATTACCGAAAGAGAAAATCGTGTGAGTGTTTCACCACAGATTCTTCTTCTGTTTCTGACGTCATCAAACAATATAAAAGTTTTACAAGTAAATTTGACTGTAAAACATGATATTCAACTGTAGAAAACTATATAATCCCTCCCTAGAAATCATTATTTACTAATAAAGAATTTGTTAACAATATAAAGATCAAACAGCTATAAATAGCTATTATTAAATTTTATGTGCTAGCAACTAGCTCTTCCTAGTGGCTTAATGTTTAATAAATCTCTATAAATAGGAAAACACCAACAATTTTGTATATTGGCCCATTAAAGTTTTACTTCCCTGTTTATTATTCTTATTATAATTTTTTTTATATATATATATATATATATATATATATATATATAGATAATTAATAACTTCCTCTTCTAAAAGAATTCGAAATATCCATTTTCAATTTTTTTTTCAGCTTCAGAGGCGACACGTTTGAGCTTCCTGCGATTGACGTTTTCGAGATATTTTGTTCACAACACACAAATACATACACATGCCCCCACGCCATTCGCTATAAATAATTTTTTTTCGTACTCAGGGGTCCTCAAATCATATATTTCCGGTCAAAACTCAATTTCGAAAATTTGTCTCGATTGCAATACTTTCTCTTACTTACAAGAAAGGAAGGGATCCAATAAAAAATCAGTACTAGAGCAATGCTAACGAGCTAAATCCTGTAACGGGTAATCTTTTTATCCTACCAATAATAATTTAGCCCTCTTAATTTATTAGTACACATCGTGGAAGACAACATTCACCCTTGTTCTCTTTTAAACCTTAACTAGGCTAGACAGACAGCCAGTGTATAGACACTGAGAACGGGTGCGCCACCCACTTCTCTCCTGGGGTACTACTATTGTACACAGTATCAGGGCGGGAGAGAGATCAGCACTACAACCAACTACTGAGTTACTTTGAGCCCTTGTTACCACTCGCTCGTCAGCGAGAAAACCTTTTATATATAACTAATGCTCAGCTATTAGCTGAACCTTAAAAGCCAAAAACCCCTCATTGTTGTTACAAAACCAAGAGGGGAATGACGGCCAGCAGGGCCTCTTATCCAGCTAACCAATTCCCCATGGATATAACCTGAGAGAGTGAGGGAACGAGAGTTCTCCATGGGTTCTCTGCAACCCAAATGGAATGCTCTCCCACTCCCTTCTACCCTTCCCCAGGGGTTTCTGATGGATTGAATTCAAAAACGGAAAAATAATGGTGGGTTGTGTGAATGTTATGTGAGCGAGAGAGGATGGCAGGAGGAGAGGGGAAGAGTAAGAGAACGAAGTCCCAGAACCTAGGGGGATCGTTCTGTGGTAAATTTTTAATAAGGGATCTTTATGAATGAATTTGTTCTCTGAATGGTTCGCATATTTTTCAGGTTTCTCTTTTTTCATCTGGAGGGAGGTGAGAGAGAGAGAGAGACTGAGAGAAGAATGGAAGATGAAAACAAAAAAATGATAAAGAAAGTAAAGGGGCGAACATACGAAGTTAAGTGGATTTAAATTACAAAATTGTTTATTCAGTTGAAGGGGGTATCAGAACAAGCTAAACCAAACATCGCAGGTTGCTCTGACAAATCCCTATCTAACACAGTCTTCTTTCACCTTTTTAAAAAGTGGTTACTAAATATTTCATTTTTTTTTGTGTGCATATTCATTCTATTTCCATATTTTTCAATGAAAAGCAAAAAATTAAATAAAAATAAAAATAATAAGAAGAATTACACATATTTCCATTTTCATTAAAAATATTTGTGTAGAATTTACACAAGAATGTACTTTGAACAGTTTTCCTTATTTTTTTTTCGTTTTTTTGAGGGAAAAAGCCACCATATTTACACTTCTGCTCCATAGATAATATGTGTATCATTTTTACTTTCTCTTTCTGTGCTGTTGTAAAAGAACTGTTGTAATAGTGTCGAATTTTTGACATTCAGTTTTCACAGGAAATACACACTTTGTGATCACCTGAGTGTGAAGTAATCTGGTGTGAAACACTCACACAATTTCCTCTTACTACAGTTTACAAAATTGTAACTGACAAATTTTATATTTAGTATATCAAATTTAATGAAATTCGTCGGTGCTTTTATCGGAGAAAATCGCGAAAACTGAAAAAAATTTCAATAAAAGCGCACTTCCGATTTATTAATTTTCTTGAAACTCGGATGGCTGCCATTTTCTTGTACTATACTCTTCTGCAGATTGAATGTTGGGCACACAAAGAATGTCAAAAACTCGTGAGGATCGTATCTTGATTCAAGAATTTGGAATTGATGGCCTACTTAATAGCTTTTCTAGAATAATGGCTAATTAAGTTGTATGATAATAGGATGTCTTTTAATCAATGAAACATCACGCTAGCCGGAAAATACCGTAAACAAAATCCGGGAAATTCGTTCCTGATCTTATAAACTCCAACATTCTAAAGTACTCGAGAGCTTCATGCATGCAAAGGAATGGGCATTCCAATAGGGATATGAAATGAAAAGCATCGCCCTTTCTTTATTCGCTTAGTTTTGAAAATTCAGAACGCCCAGGACAACAGGATAACAAAAATTAGAACTAAGAGAATAGAGGCTTCAAAGCTAAATGTGTCACTAAATCCGAATACTTGATTGTGAAAGAAGACAGCGAAGGATGTGTTCCTGTGCTTGTGCGAAGTCCTCATTGGGGGCGAAAAAGTTCTTTCTTTTGAATACTGTGAAAAAGTACCCGCTCATGTGGTGAAGGAAGAGACCAGCAAACTTATCTAGCTTCTCAGGCAACGATTAAATGCCACAGAGATAGAACTCTTCTTTGAGAATTCCTTTTCTTTAATGGACAGACATCCTTGACGACAAATTGAAAATGTGGACTCTACCAGGAAAGTGGTCACGTGCTACGATAGATGAGAGCAGAGGAATTTGCAAAAATAAGTAATTTTTTGGAATCCTTGCAGAAGAAGAAAAAGGTGCTGTCCTAGGCTACAGGCTAAAAAAAAGAAGGACTAGAAACAACTTACAGGGTTTTAGTTTAAAGGATAAAGGATAATCAATCATGGAATTATGGAAATAACTAGAAAAAGGAATTCTAAAAACATGCTAAAATCAATTAGTGTAAAAATGAAAGTGGAAATGCCCAATGACAATTTTATTCCAGGAAATTAACTAATAAGTTTTTTAATTCAATTTGGGTAAAAGATAAGTGAGGACATTAAACTAGGGAGAAATCTATAGAGGGTAGTAATGATAATTTATAGTCTCTTTCTGAACTGAAACTGGAGATGAGTTGTGGGTTATATAAATTGTGGCGACACTGTTGGGCGTTTGGATATTAATGGCAACCACCAAAACCAAAGAGTAAGACCACAGCAAGAATCGACATTGGCTAGTAGACTGGCTGTAGAAGGGTGAGGGAATGGTGAATAAGAAGACGGAAATTGGGGAAGTGAAGAATTAGTTGTTAAAGCTAAGAAGTATTGAGTAAGAATAAGAGAAACCAAAGAAGAATGGGGCTCTCTCACTACCCCACAAAACTCTGGAGTCACAGAGTAATTGTGACGAAACTTTTTCTAGCCGTGGGGGGTGCATTGGTAGGTAGGTGGCGGTGGACACCGTCCAGAGTCAGGACTAATTAGATTTTAACATTACTAGAAACACTATAGTGTGGGCGGGTAATTCCACGGAATGGCGTCCGGGGAGTGACTCCCCTCATATTGGCGGCAGGGAGTGAGTGCTGTTATATCTGGCTGGTCAAAAAGTTTTTATTTGTGTTACTGTGTGCACACTGTTCTCCTACATATATTCCCTATCTAATAATAAAAGGGTGTATGTGTGTATGTATGTATGTCCATGTGACTCATACTATTGATTATTGATTTCTTTATTTTGGCAGAGTGTAAGGGCGGGAGGGGGGGTCTTATCATATATTTTAAACAAGAATTTTAAGGACGGTGTTGTCCAGTTTGTCCCTCAGTTATGTGTGTGATGAATGGCCATTTCTGCCGAGGTATAAAAGTTTTATCAATGATCTGCCAGCCGACGGGAGTTACGACCGTTGATAACTAACAAACTGAAAGAATTTGTTGTTTTATAGCAAAATAAAAATGGACTTTTTTTTTTGTTAGTTTTTTTTTTAAATCGTCCTTGTCAAATAAGGGTCATTGGCTTGTCTATCAATGATTCTAATATATATTAATATTATATGCATGGGAATCATCTATTGTATTCAAGTGGTGCTTTATAGTGAAATTTAAGGTTACTGTTCCCCCCACTACTCACCCAAAAAAAACAAT
Organism: Triatoma infestans; assembly: GCA_011037195.1. Lineage (NCBI taxonomy): Eukaryota > Metazoa > Arthropoda > Insecta > Hemiptera > Reduviidae > Triatoma > Triatoma infestans. The sequence goes on along the minus strand of JAAEAF010001952.1, from coordinate 44,789 downwards.
TTTTCCGAGAATATGTTTCAAATAAAACGATCAGAGATTCATTTGTGTAGATCTAGTGAAGGGAGTTTGAAGAAAACCGCTGCAGCCGTTTCCGAGGCAACCAAGAGAAACTGAAAAAAAAATCATTAAAGTCACACTTCCGGTTGATGGATTTTGCCAAAAAAACCTTCGTTTCAGGTGCGGTGCGAGTACCTAAACGGAATAACAAGTTTGAGCTTCCTGGGCAGCTATGATTTTCAGATATTCTGTTAAAACATACATACACATTCGTATACACAGCCATACACGTACACACACATTCTCCAAAAACATTTTCTGAAAAATGTTACAAATAAAAATGTAAATTACAGCATCGTAGCAGCTGTTTTCTGGAAAATTCCAAAAAAACTCGAAAAATTATTCTAAAAACTCACACTTTCGGTTTCACCGATTTTCTTCAAATTTGAAATTCCATCAGTGTTTCTAATGTATGTTGAGATTATGAGGTGGTAAAACCACACGTTGTACTGAAGTGGTACTTTAGAGAAAAGCTTAACGCTACTGTTCCCCCAAAACCCCTTAATAAAATCAATTTTCTCAGGAACATGTTTCAAATAAAAGTGATAGGTCTTTATTTGGGTAGATACTATTCGAAGTTTGAAGAATCGGAGTTTTTTCGAAAAAATCGCGATAAACTAAAAAAAAATCATTTAGCCAAGTCGTACTTCCGGTTTATAGATTATGTCTGAAAATTTCGTTCTGATGCAGTGATACCTAAACGGCTACCATGTTTGAACTTCCTGTTATTTTTGGTTTGCACACACACACACACACACACACACACACACACACCATAAATACCACTAATACATTCGCCAAAAACAAATTTTTTTTTTTTACTCAGGAAACCTCGAAACATGCTTTACGGGTGAAAACTCAATTTCGAAAATGTGGCATGATCACAATACTTCCACTTACGACCAGCAGCGGAAAGTAAAAATGCAAGAAATTGAAACTTTCTTGCCGCATACATGGACGTTTATAGCCTCTTAAGTTATGACAAGTATTGAGAAATTTCAACATCATTATCCCTACTCCATAACTTTCTACAATTTAAATAGTGAAAAACTTCATTACTTACTCTAATGACACTAAGTTACCATCGAGTAAAACTGGACTGACAAACAGAACTCTTTTCATACCTCCCTCACCATAAGGTCAATCTGCCAACTCTATTGACCAGGAAATAAATTACCATTACACTAAATATGTGTAACAAACCAGTTTTAGAAAACAAACCTTCCCCAAGGGGAAAATAGAACAACAAAATTACGAACGAGGGGGAGAGAGAGTCGTCAAGGCAGTAAGGGAATGATGTATACAAAAGAGGAATCCTTCACACATTGATCACGTGCTGCTCACTTGTATGTATATACGTATATATACAATAAATACAATACAGATGACACGTGCACCTATACTCCACACAACAATATTCCATGTTCCCTGACTAAAGTGATACTTCTAATAACGTATATCTATTATTATTTATTTTATTTATATTATGATTTATTTTACAGTAACAAATTTACATTTTTAGGCCGAGTATTCATTAAAGTAGGAATCGATTTATTCTCGATGTTCTCTTTATTTTCTGCATATTGCTATTTTAAGATCAACTGACCCAAAACTGTGCTATAATTAAATATTAAGGATTTTTGTAGTTTCCAGTATGGACACTCCTCTCATTGCAATTCTCACAGATCTGATTGATAAATTTCCTTAAATCACGAAACTAACTACCAAGTGTTTAGTTCTCATACCACCACACAATTCATTCATACCATATACAATATGCAGAACTGACATTACAGAGAGGTTAAGTCATACAGTTGATTGAACACAAGCAACTTTTAATTTTCTTTTTTTTATGTTTCTGTAATGTAAAAAATGTTGTAAGTTTGGAAGTTCCACTAAAAATTCTTTTTCCACATCTTTAAGACTATATAAAGCCTTCATAAAGACAAAAAACTCTGTCGAAACGTTGGCATAATTGAAGGTTTCTTTCTTGACCGAATCGCACCAAATTTCTTCATAACACATTGTACTTTTTTAAAAAAAAGTCGTATCATTAAAATTTAGATTCTCCCATTCATATAACTTTGAAGAAAACTAATTATCTAATAAAAATGATCAGGTGAAGAAAATGAGCCAATTGTAACTATATATATTGTAATAAAAGGAAATCGTAAGAGTGTTTGATACTGTTTCTTTTGTTTTTTATTTTTTATATATTGATGTATCTTTGATTATTATTTATGATTTAATTTGTATTTTCATTATTTTTTCGTGTTTATTAATTTCATTTTGTAATTAATAATTGTATTACTGAATCATTTTTATAATCATGTGCTTTGTTGGTTTTATTTTTATACACGTCCTCTCCTAGTTCAATGAGAACAAAAACACCAAGAAAACCTTTTAGTCTCAGTATTAAGATATTTGAATTGTATAAATTGTTAATAAAATAACGCATTTATTCTAAAATAAAAAGGGAAGAACATAAATTTAAAGATGGCGGCTGCTGAAAATCTCGTATTTTCAAACTAACTCGGCGATTATTAATTTGCAGCAGACTCTGCAAATAAATGCAAATTAATAGAATTTCTTTTTTATTGGTCAATGTAAGTTCGATTTAAAAAATACATTTATATTAAATACTTCATATAAAAATATGACTATAGAGCTGGGTTTTTTCCTTGTCATTTTTCCCAGCACCACACTGTGAATTATATATTATGTGATAGAGAATTTGGTGAAGTGGTAAAGATGAAAATCTGGTACACTTAAAATTGTAAATATGTAAATAACTGACAATAAAATATTATTTTATTAATTATTTATTTATATAAAAATACTTTATATTAAAAAATAAATAAATAAATAAATAAAAACTTAGTGGAAAACTAAAGAGAGGAACGCAAAAAAATTAGGTATAGAACTAAAGTTAGTTCTGGATAATAATTTCCTATTGGGCCGCAGAGTGTGGCTCCAGATAACAGTCTGAAGTCAAGTTGGACTCAGATAGTACTACACCCATATTTAGTGTCACTCCTCCTACAATCACCAACCTGAGCAATAAACTAAAATGTTGCCACTTAACCCCTTCCTTGGTGTAGACAAGTTTCATGGTTTTATATATATATATATGTCTGTGAACATCAGAGTGGTTTGCTACAGTAAAGTAGCCACTCTGGCTGCCAAGTCGAGACAGACAGACAGACACAAACAGCCCTATTTTCTCATTTTTCTCCACTCCCATATTTTCAACCTGAAATATAGTATACTTCACCCGTGTACATCTGTTCGTGTAATATTAGTAAGAGAAAAGAATTACAACTGTACTTTATTTTAGCCGAGTTAAAGAACTACTTTAACCAACAACTGGCTGTTTCCATGTTTTTAAAAACTTCTCCATAAATGTAGACTTGAAAAAACAAAAAAGAAAAAAAAGTCATTCATAATAACTCCTTCAAGTGTTAAAGTGCAAACTGGGATAAATTTTGTAACTGTTAAAACTTTGTTCGCAACAGAAAACAAAATGTGAGATGTTCAACAAAAAATAAATAAAATCAGTGTTAAAACATTTTAATGTGTGACGATTTAAACAGAAATTTGTGGCTAACAAGAGAGTTAAACAGACAAGAGATTAATCCATATTTATTACTAGCTATTAAGGCACGAGCCAGAGCCAGACAGTTTTATGAGAACACACTTAATCCTTTACAAATTGTTTTGTGCTTACTTTTTATCCAAATGATCTATTAATGCGTTTTTCTCTTGGTATCAAACGCTAAGTCACAAAAATTTCAAATGAGTTTGAAAATTTACCAATTTTCTTCAAACTTATAATTTTTATGAAATATTTACCTAAACTTAATAAAATGACATATTCTAAAGTCTATCATTCCCAATCTCAAGTCTGGTTCTAACCTTCCAACAAACTCAGTAAACTGTTCTCTAAACTCAAAGATCCCATTAAAACTTATGACCAAACGAATTCTGTTTACATCATTCTTTGCACTGCACCAAACTGTGACGTATGTTACATTGGTGATCAAAAACAACTACGAAAGAGACTTAGACAACATGAACTGGACATCTCTAACAAAAAAACTGACAGTACCTCCCTCACAAAACATGCACTCACCCTTGCCCACTCCTTTGATTTCCGAAATGTTTCTGTCCTAACCACCCATTCCAACCACCTGGAGCGACTTCTTTCTGAATCTATCCAAATTAAACTCAACCCTAACTCCATCAACTACAAAAAAAAAGCAAGGCCGTTATTACCTCTTCATAAAACAAAATTTTCCGCTTCCTCAAAAAAGGTCCTCCCTCCCTAAAATTACACACACCTACTTTCTACACCTTCCACTCATTTTCTAGTTCGTTTCTATTCACTTATTTTCTTATAATTACGTCATACTTCCCAACTTTTAAATTTTCTCTTCTCGGTCTTCTTTGCAAGTGTACCTTACTCCATAACCAAACAGTAACCTCCTCTAACATTCAACTCTATACTTCCTTAACAGGAATCATATCTTTTTAACATTTTTTAATCGTTATATGTTCTATTTTTATCATACAATTTTCTGTATTTCTCTTTGTTTGGGTTTGTAGTTCCTGAAGAAGGACACCAAAAGTGTCCGAAAAGTGGTATAAACTTGATAAAAAGTTCTTTCTTTGGCCCTAGCCAACTAATTTTTTTGCTTGTTTGATTAACAAAGGCCGAACATAACTATTGTTTACATTAATAAAATGACTTTTTGGAGAGACCTCCCCTCCCACCACCAAAAACTTCTTTTAATGAATTTCTCTGAAGAAAATTAAAAACAAATTACGAAAATAATAGATTTTTTACAATTAAGTTATTATATCTAATTCATTGAAATCCATCGGGGTTTTATGAGGAAATGTGCACAAAAATGGGGAAAAAGACTGTTCAGTAAAAACGCATTTCCGGTCAATCTATTTTCTTCAAACTCGGAACATTAACAACATATTTAATTCTAATTAATATTATTTAGATGGCAGTGCAACCCCAATCCTCCCCAAAGCCCTATTAAATGAATTTTCCAGGGGCAATGTTTCAAATAAAAGTTGTAGCTCATTATATGTTTAGTTATTATTCTAATTTTAAAGAAAATCGTTGGAACCGTTTTCCAGAAAATTGCAAAAAAAGAACTGCAAAATCCCTCCAACAGTTAAGTGTTACTTCCGGTTGACCGATTTTATTCAAATCTTTATTGTTGGTTCCCATGCTAACATCTAAATATCTATGATTTTCCATGATAACTAAATATCAAGTTTGAACTTTCTATGATTTTCCATTTTTGAGTTATGTTGACTGCACACACACACACACAAACACACACAGACCAATTTCTAAAAACCACTTTTTTGGACTCGGGAAAAAACCTCAAAACGTGTTTATCAGGTGAAAATTATTGAAAATTTGACACGATCGCAGTACTTCCTCTCTTATCAGCAGTTAGAGAAAGTAAAAAGTATTACTTTAGTAACTGATAAATAAACTGTTGTCTGTCTCTCGTTACAGACAATACTGTCCGTCACCGGACAGTGAGCTGTAGAGGCTCCTAGGAAGAAAAAATCTAAGGGTAGCACTAATTTTAGTCAATCAGTTCTACCGGAAATACCCGTTTTATTGGACCATGTAGCATTGGTTTTATTGGAAATGTAGCCTTTAGAAAAAGATGTGTGTTGACGCCATGTGTGGAGAGCAGCATATTTATAATTAGGTGCAAAATCGGGGTGGGGGGTCTTGTTTCCAAGAGGACCCCTAACACTATTTTAAAACCACTTTTTCTTGGAAGTAATACATTAAATTTAAAAAAAAAAATGTTCTATACTGAATTTCACATACGGAAACGTAAACGTAAACCCAGTGGACTAAAGAAAATTTTTTTATGGCTTTCCACGATCATTTAATCATTATAACGGAACATTAATCGTTTCATATTAGAAACTATCTATTTTTGATATTCATTAAATCATTAAGAAGCCAATGGATTCATTTATTATGAAGATATCACACAAATATTTGATTAAGTCAAATGCTGAAAGCGTCAGCAGTAAATGGAACTAAGCTAAGACTGTTTTTTGTTCTCATACTTTGTACCTCATAGCAAAAAAAAAAAAAGGAAATGCATTAATATTTATAATACCACGATTATAACGCAAATATTCAAAGTAAAAAGAAGCTAATTTTTAAATTAGTATTCACGAAAGAAGAAAAATTCTAACGAAAAATATATAAAAAGTACAACGAAGGTAAAAGTCTGTGTGAACTGTTAAAAGAACAGGTTATAATATAATAACAATGTGTATATTTCTTGAAGCAGGATAAGGAGGAAGGGAAGGGAATGAGAATGGAGTAAGTGTGAGAAAAAAGTGAAGAAATAAGACTTTTCCCTTACAGTATTCCACACCTCTCTCCATCTATCTCTCTTCAAGGGTGACGATGAGTATATAGTCTTCTTCCAATAATGTAGTACGTGCTTTGAATATAATGATGGAGATTTTAATTTTATTGCTGTTTCATCAAGAGGAACAAGAAATAGTAGAAGATGGAGAAAAGTTTTTGAGAGAGAGAGTGAAGAAGAAATAAGAAAGGAGGGCGGTGACACTTCAAGAATCTGCGTGAAAACAGTCTACAGGGGGGGAGAGAGAAAGCAGAGAGCAAAGAGCCAGTGGTTGTTGAAGAACGAAATGCTGGACAGAAGTAAGAGTAAGGGGAACTGTGGGGAACAGAAAGTAGCAGGAGATGTGGCTGACAGGAGATTGTTAGCCACTGCTGACTGAATTAGAATGAGCTATGTTATTTTCTTTTTTTAAAAACCAATAATATATAATAGAAATTTTTTTCTTTGTTATTTTCATTTTACAATTTTTACTAAAGTTTAACTTTTAACAACTCAACAAAATCAATGAAAGTTTCTTTGTTTAACAATACTTGATGTATGAAAAATAAACCTTTCAGAAAAAAAAAAATTAATAACATAAACAAACACAATGAAATATGGCTGCTGTCTTATACAAAATGGAAGGTAATAATTTGGTTACATTTGTTTACAATATACAGAAGGCATTTGTGTTTACAATTTTTTGTTTTGTTTTGTTTCGCTCTCTTCCGTATTTCTTTTAAAATAACAAGAATTAATTTTTGTAAATATTATTTTTTTTTTTTTGGTATTCTCGTGGATATTTGCATTTTAAAAGAAGTAAACGAAAACTTGTTTGGTTTAAAGGAGCAACAATGAATTATGCGAAGTATTTTTATCCTAAAAAAAAAGAAAGATATGTAGTTATAAGTAGATAAGTGGCAACAAAGTCAAAAATCCACAGCCACCTAGAGAGTATTACTGTAGCTCCCTACTATGTTAGTGAAATGAAATTGTTTTCACCGGTAATACGGGCTTTGAGGTTCCCTGAGTGCGAAAAAAAAGTAAAAATGTTTTTAGCAAATGTGTGTGTATGTGTGCACCGCATATGATATGAAAACCGTCAACCGGAAGAGCGACTTTACTGAATGGTTTTTGTTTCAGTTTTTCGCGATTTTCTCGAAATGTATGTGCCACCTACATTAGAAAAATTGCTGGAATTCCAAATTAGTGGCACATCAGTTAACCGGAAGTGCGATTTTAAACAGCAGGTTTTTGAGTTTAATTGGTATGTTCTTGAAAACGACTAAAAAAAATTCCTTTAATCTTGGTATACCAACTTCACAGAGATAAACCCATCACTGAATATGTGGATGGGTCTGCCACAATGCTGGATAACATCTGGTATTTTAACCTCATAGCATACATACATCTGATGTTCCTGAACAGTTTCGGATTTTCTTCCATCGCAAATTTCTCATTTTATATATAACTGTAATAAGAGCAGCAGGAGAATATCGAGTGACTGCTTCACACTTTTTTTTTTATCTAACGAGATCCAGAGGACCCCTTATACTATTTTAAGGTTTAGTTCCTCCTCCCCGCCACAGAAACAAATAATATACAAGCATGATTGGTTTAAAGAATTGGTGTTAACGAAGAGAAATTTGTAATGACATGAAGTTGACAACGGAACAACCAATCAACGGCGGCCTCTAACACGCAGACGGCTGCATAATATAATATTATCGTAAATACACATTTATTTATATAAAACATGGATGTAGCTCATTAGTGGAGCGTTATGACAATAGAATAGCATTGAATTACGCCATTAATCAAAACTAATTAGCCTTTTATTAATATGTGTGTGTGTGAGTGTATGATTTGCTTGTGCAGAATATGATAATAAAGAGAATATATATGACGGTGCGATATAGCTGTGCCTAGAGTGCACTGTGTGTCGTGTTCACGTAATTATACACAAATATCAGCTGTGTAACGAACAGTATCTATAATATTGGTCTAAATATCCACGGCTACCTGTATAATAATGTTCATATTTACTGATTAATTTTATCTGGAAGTACTGCTAATACTGTTTAATAAACTACTAGTTATCCGCAGGTGGTAGGTTGTACTCTGTTACAAACCATTACGGATATATGTCCCATACGTGGGTTACAAAAATCTGTGAACTACTTATGTCGTTTCTAAACTTTGTATTATATGTCCCCCTTTTCGCATAGAAATTTGTAACGCCCCTTAATATGTATTAAGTCTAATTTAGAGGAAAAGTTTTGGGTTTTGTAATGACATGAAGTTGACAACGGAACAACCAATAAACGGCGCCCTCTAAACAACCCATTAAGTAAAGATTTAATTAATTTTTTTCACATTAATTTATTTATTTGTGGGCCCCATTTGCAGTATCTGGGTCGTCGCCCCACAGTTTGAAAAAAACTTGACCTATCCATCACCGAACAATGAGCTGCAAAGATTCCTAAGAAGAGAAAATCTAAGAGCAGCACTGTTGAACTCGAACCCAAGTCCTCCTCCTGGGAGTCCATTGCGCTAACGACTGAGAATGAATTCTTTAGTAATTCTAGATAATTGTATGGTGTAAACACTAACGACTTTCTCTTGCTGCTATTAACAGAATCAATTGAAATGACCAAGTTTACATATCTGTCTAAATATAAATATAGATATGGCAGGAAACAGTTACCGACCAAATGAGGTAGTAGAAGTGATTACTTCATAGTCCAGAATAGAGCTCCAATAATATTGAACGAACCTCATATAATCTTTAAATTTCAATGCCACAAATGACGTACAACTACATAAAATACATTTTTTTTTAGAAATATATTACAGGTAAAAGAGTATTTGCTACTACCACTAAAGATCTACACCAACGACCGCTTCAGGCGGACTCTCCCCCAGACCCTTCTGCGCTCATCGCCGCGACTCTCTTACTCGTCAGCCATAATGGTAGCCTGAAGTAGTTATAAAATTAACCACATTACAGTTTAAAAAAACTACAATATTAATTATTACACAACTTATTAAGTATCTTTGTCATTGACGGCAGAGTATAGGCACGATGCTATAGCGCGGTTTATATCGGTGCCTTTACCATTTCAAGTTTAAAGCAAATCGTTGCAGCCTCTTCGAGAAATTGCAAAAAACTCAAAAACTTATTCTGCAAAGTCGCAGTTCTGGTTAACCGTTTTTTTGTAATTTAATTTAAATTAATCAATTTGGAATTCTATCAATATTTCTAATTGATGGTGAAACCATATATTGTACTGAAGTGGTACTTTACGGGCTTAACGCAACTATTCCCTCAGCACCCATAAAAAAAAAATTAAAAAAGAAATTCCCGGGAAAATGTTTCAAACAAAAGTAATTGGCTGTTATATGTACTTACAGGTACTTAGTTATACTTCCGGTTAATGGATTCTGCCTGAATCTTGTATCATGGTAAACCTTCTATCGGTGCTAAGACCTAAACGGTACACCAAATTTGAGCTTCCTGCGATTATTTTTTATGTTGTTGAGATATATTTTAATCACACACACACACATATATACAAACTATTGAATATGTGGATGGGTCCACAATGCTGGATAATATCTGATATTCCGTCGTAGAATGCATATTTATTTTGTTCATGATCGGTTCGAATTTTCATCCATCGTTAGAGTAAATCTATCCTTTTCATGCAGAGAGTTCACTTCAAACGCAATGTTTTCGTTTCGAGTGAAGTGTCGAGTGAAATGAAAACATTGTGTTTAAAGTGAACTCTCTACACGAAAAGGAGAGATTTATTCTGACGATGGGTGAAAATTCCAAACCGGTCAGGAACAAAATCAATACGCATGCTACGCCGGATAAAATACCAGATACAAACTATTCGCTAAAAACACCTTTTTCGTAAACTTCTGGATGCTTCAAAACTTGTATTTCCGGTGTAAACTCAATATCGAAATTTTGACACGATCATATTGCCAGGATTAAAAGGAAATAAAAAATATAGTAAGGGAACTTTGTGGGGAAAAAAAAACGCATGTTTTGTAACATGCGAAGTATGTGTACAATTTATAGATATGCAACTAATATATTATGTATAAATTCGTGATTTTTTTTTTTGGAGAGAGACTTCAAAGAAAACAAAATGTTATGGTATGCCTAGTACTTAGATTACAGTATAGTCTAATAGTAACTGGGAAGAAGAAGAAATTGAGGTAAGAAGAAAACTGGGGGGAAAAAATCGTCCTTGGAAACTGACCTCTCTATATAATATTTTTTCTTTGCTTTAACGCCCTTCTCATATCCGGCGACACATCTACTCTGGACGATAAGTGCGTGCTGTTTACACAACACCAGTCAGCCAGGAAGGTGTCCAACCAAAAAAAATAAGAGGAAGATAAACATACACCGCCTTCTTGAAGGAATACGAGAATAAAAATCAAATCTATGAATATGGTTGTGTGAAAGTCCTAAGGTTTCTTAACGTTTATTTAGAATTTAGAGTAGATCCAACTGGGTAACAATTCTTAGTGGTGTGGAAAAAAATAGTGAAAAATATGCGGAAAAGATGTTGTTTCAATGTATAGTTTTGCGCGTGTGTGTGTGTGTACGAGAGAGATTTTCACTAGGAATCAATAGAGTGTAAAGGGAAATAAGGCAAGAGAGAAAGAAGTAGAAAGAAAAAACAGAGAGGGCGAGAAGACCAACATCTTTGTGTATTGGAGATGTCGCTTTCTTTGTTGGTACAGCCCATGGCTGATATGTGTTCTTGATACTAAGATGATGTGGTCCACCATCAATAACAGAAACATATCTTACTAATACAACTCTACACATCCAAACATCAACCACGGCAGGTTTTCGTATCATCCTTCTCAGTGTAACCTATTCCTCCTTCCTCATGACTAGAGTAGTTGTTTATTGTAAATAAAACACATACGACACGTAGAGAGAGGATACTGTAAGTGAATGCTTCTTGTTTTTTTGTTGGTTTACCACACTATATACACATATAAATATATATATATATATACACAATATAAACAATAACAAAACAAAAGACACACACGCACACAGTAATAAAAACAACGAATAAATCCACGGTCCCAGCCTTCTTAATGTATTCTCTGTTTTACAAACATTGATTTGTGTTTATATGTATTTAAGATGTTGATAGTGTTGATACGAAACATCTTGTACTTTTTTCTTATGGAGGGGTGGGTTTATATAAGAACTTTCTAAGTAACTGATTAAACTATATTCTAAATATTAACCAAGTTTCTTTCTTTTGTCAGTTTCAATGTATTCCAGTCAGTATTGTAGATGAGTTCATATAAACATTTCACAGTTCAACATTGTATAACTTTAACTTAAATACCAGCTGTTATATCATTCACTTAGCTATAAAACTGTTTTAAACACTTATAGAAGCTAAATAAATTATTACTTTCCCTTACTCCTAGTAAGAGGAAGTATTGTGATCGTGTCAAATTTTCGATATTCAATTTTCACCGGAAGTAAATGTCTGGAGGTCCTCTGAGTATGAAAAAAACCTTTTACTTTCTCTTACTCCTAGTAAGAGGAAGTATTGTAATCGTGTCAAATTTTCGATGTTAAATTTTTACCGGAAGTAAATGTCTGGAGGTCCTCTGAGTATGAAAAAAACCTTTTACTTTCTCTTACTCCTAGTAAGAGGAAGTATTGTAATCGTGTCAAATTTTCGATATGGAGTTTTCACCGGAAATATCCGGTTTGAGGTCCCCTGAGTCCAAAAAAGTGGTTTCTAGCAAAGGGTCTGTGGTCTGTGTGTGTGTGTGTGTGTGAACAGCACAGCTCAAAACGAAAAACCGTAAAAAGTTGAAACTTGATATTCCGTTTAGGTATCACCATGGGCTCTGACAGTACGTTATCTGTCAAAATTCCTCAACCAGAAGTCCCACTTTACTAGTTTTGTTTTTACTTTTTAGCGATTTTCTCAAAAAGGACTCCAACGATTTTCTCGAAAAATGGTACATCAACTACAAATACAAAGAGCTACAACTTTTATTTGAAACATTTCTCCGGAAAAATTCATTTAAGAGTACTACTGGGGGAGAGGTGGGGTTATGGCTTCTTCTAAAGTTCTATTTCAGTTTATTAGACAATTCTGTCATCTAAATAATGTTAATTAGAATTAATGTTTTGTTGAAATTCCGAGTTTGAAAAAATCGGATGACCGGAAGTGCGTTTGCTTTACCACTTTACTAAATGATTTTTACTTTTTCCCGATTTTGTCAACAATGATTCCGACGATTTTCTTGAAACATCTTGTATAAACTAAACGTACAAAGATCTATAACTTTTATTTCAACCATTTCTCTGGTTTAAATTCATTTAAGGTCACTTTTAGGGGTGGGGTTATGTTTTTCTCTAAAGTGCTATCATAGTAGATTATACAATTCTATCATCCAAACAAATTAATTAGAAATAAATAGATGACCAAAATTCCGAGTTTCAAGAAAATTAGTAAACCGGATGTACGCTTTTACTGAACAGTTTTTTCAGCTTTCGACGAATTTCATTAAATTTGGTACACTAACTATAAATTTGTCAATTATAATTTGAGCACTGGAGTAAGAAAAAGTTGTGTGAGTGTTTCATACCAGATTTTTTTTTAGCGAATGGTGTGTGTGTGCGAACAACATATCTCAAAAATGATGAATCACAGGAAGCTCAAACTTCGAGTTCCGATCAGGTAATGCCACCGCACTTGGCACCAACGGTTCTGTCAAAATCCATCAACCGGAAGTGCAACCTTAACGCATGTTCTTTTTTGTTTCAGATTTTGGCGATTTGCTCAATAACGGTTCCAACGATTTCATATAAACTTCCTATATTATCTACACACATGAATTATCCAACAGTTTTATTGGCAAAATTTTCCTGAGAAATTTGATTTTTGGGCGGGATTCCAAGAGAAACTACCATTTCTGCACAATTTATGGTATTGCGACCTACATAATATTAATAACATACTTTAGAATCATTGCTAGAATTCAAAATTTGAAGAAATCGGTCAACCGGCAGTCCGATTTTACATAATAGGTTTCTGAGATTTTTGGAATTTTCTCAACAACGATTCTAACGATTTGCTTTAAACGGAAGTGCACCGATATAGACCTACTTAAATTCATCATTTTTATTTGTAATATGTTTCTGAAAGAATTGTTTTTAAGATGGTTCTGAGGAATCAAGAGACATTAAAATTCAAATGTGTTTGTTCAATATTACTGGCGCTCTCTACAGTGTAATCGTTATCTACCTGCCACTGTTGGTAGGTTGGCACTTGTCCTCCACACATGCGTGTCTATTTATGTTAGGACAAATGAGCGAAATTGGAAATTTAAAGATAATTTGTCATTTTGTGGCTAACTGTATTAACAGGTGTAAGAGAAAGTCGTGTGATTGTTTGATACCAACACTTTATTCGTCTATGGGAAAAGATCAAATCTCGCTTTCCAAAATCCAAGGTGGCTTTGCTATGCCAAAGAAAAATAACAAACCAGGACTATAGCGATAAATCCATATCCGGACCTAACCTACCGCAAATTACAAATCGGGTGTGCGCTCTACCGTCATGTTTCTGGTATAGTGCGCGCTCTACCGTCATGATTCTGGTATAATGTACGCTCTACCGTCATTATTCGGTAAAAATTAAAATTAAAACTATCATTTTCAAACATTTATTACCATACATTTGAAAAATTAAAAAATGAAATGAAAATATTAAAAAATACAATAATTTTTTTATTTAGCGATATATGCGGCTTCATTATCCCTTAAAAACGACAAAAATAAATCTCCTCCTCCTCGTCGCAAAACCCACCAACAAAAATGATCTAGATGTGATTGAAACATATTTTTAGGTACCCCTCTTTTCGTTTTCAAAATGGCAATTTTGCTGTCCAGTCATGATCTTTCGATTCCTTGCATATCAAATCCTGTCTAAGGCTCTACGCAGTTCATTTGATGATTCACAGTCGAATGAAGAAATCTAGTATTGTTAAGACATTCTTACGCCGGCCATTTATCAGAGTGAATTACTAAGCCAAGTTTGCATTCACGTTGTATAATTGGAGTTTGTTTATTTTTTTTCTACATAAAAATAACGGCAATCAATGCTTTTTTTAAGACAATCACTCAAGGTCCATCAATTCTCCATGGTTCTTTTGGTTTTGGATGTCTGCACCACTGTCCTCGGAAAGGGGGTCCCATGTTAATATCTTTCCTCTGTTGTATTTGCCTTTATCTGCAATCCTGGCCTCATCGATTTGAATCTGATCATCATTAGTACCAACCATTTGTCCTCTGTTGGTATGTGACACAATAGCGCTATACATTTTTCTGGACATATTAAACCAATCAACAACTGTCATCTTTGATTTGCCAGTTAAAAATTGCAGTTTGGTGCATTGGAGTGTCTCCATTACAAAATAAAACAGTAGCTCTAAAATTTCACACAGTATCCCAGATTACATTTTACGGGATTGATCAAGTCAGTATAATGAAAAAAGGGATTATTAGCCCTAAGAGAACGAGTTGTTTGGCATCTTTTGCGTGGACACCTTAACCTAGGTCTAAATTCTCCTTTATGGTTGCGTTTTTGTTTTTGTTGCATAGCACTCCCGCATTTATGGCAGGGTTCGGCATCTTCAACTATATCTAAAGGATTTTGTGCGCGTAGATAAGACAGGGCACATTCTGGATTTGCTATGACAGTCGCCTAGAATTCTTTCGCAAGCATTTCACTAACAAGTAAATCACTGATAAAGGTATTCAATTGCAATTAACTTTAACGTGCAGAGATAGGAAGGAAGGTGTGGCGTGGTAGCTAACTGACTGACAAGAATGTAGAAGAAGGTTTTAATTACTAGCGTAGTGGTAGAGCACATATTATATACAGTAGATATCATTAGGTTAGAGCGCACACTATACCAGCGCACACTATACCGGCACCCAAATCGAACTATGATTTTAAGAAAAAAGAGCGGCGCCTAAACACTTCCATAGACTAATGTGTTCCGAACAAAGATCCTGTTTGATCTCCTTACAATCCAAAGCCAACAATCTATTATAGGGCGGATGGATGTCTCTCCTCTGTCTCATAAACGCTACAAAAGTGACCCTTTTACTAGAGTTGTCTTTAAACTCATATTCCTATAAGTGATTAAAACAAATGACTGAGAAAGTTCCTTGAAAGACAGAGCCTTACTATTAACTCTGTCCGGGTCCGTACCAAATTTATAATCTTATTGCTGAAAATCCATCGAACTCAGCATTCAACTTTAGGAAGCTGTCTCACCCTGGAAGACATGTGCTCGCAAACGCCAAGCTCAGGACCAATGAAAGAGAGAGTGGCGCCTAATTTGGCCATCATATCCATCTCCTCACATTGCCCGCGTTTCCTCTATGAACAGCATCCAGACTAGAAGAACAATCCTTGAAGGAAGATAGCTCAAGTCTCCTAGTATACCAATCTGGAGGGAAGTCACAGGAATTTTAGTACCTTCTACACAGCCTACCCTATCCGAGTCGATAAAAACACCTTTAAATAATAACTGGCCTATCCAATTAGCATATGTTTCAGAACCGATTTTCGTCCTATCTTTTCAATTCCATCTTTTGTATTTTGTTCAATAAATAATTCAGAAAATGTAACTACCAAACAATAAAAACGAAAATAAAACACATTCCACTTAATTTTGTATGCTTCCTGTTTAATAAAAACAAATTGGTGGAGCTATAAAAGAAATAGTAATAAAATTAACAAACAGTTCTCAGAAAAATAAAAATGACTTAATGTTAAAGGAATGTATTAAATTTATGTTTATAAAAGCTATTATACTTAAAAAATAAAAGTTATAAATAAATAAAGGTGTAATTTATTGGTTATATATTATATTACTATAGTGTTTTATACTTAATCAAAAGGCGAAGTATTTTCGTCACGATCATTAATAATTCAGTAAGCGTAATGTTAAATAAACAAAAAAAAAAACAAAAACAAAAATTAAAAAAATAATAAAAATCTCATTTCTAAAAGTTTTTTTTGTTTCATTGAGCTTATTAAATGTTTTTTTCTTTCTAGAGAAATTTATACAATGTTTGAGGTTCTCACTTCGTTTCATTTACTTTTTGAATACTAAACAAGTGTTTTCAAAGAATTAGGGACAATGGAGAGGGAGAAGTGAGTGAGAGTGAGAAAGAGGGTGGAATTTGGTGATTTCAATGGGGGAGGCCTGATTTTCTCGTTGTGATAATGACCTTCTCCAATTTTCTCTTACTCTAGAGTTTTCGCTGGTAATTTCATGGCTTTTAGCGATGGTGTGTAAAACAAAGTAACTCGTACAAGAAAATGAATAGAATGCTAAAACTTTATATATTCCGAACAGTTACTGGAATATATAAAGTTTATAATATATAAACTTTAGCTGGATACGAAGATTTCGATCAAATTTTATTGACCGGAAGTGTATCTTTACTCAAATAGTTTTTCTCCATTTTCACAACTTTCTCGTAATTGGCTCCAAGTTTTTGTTTTTTGTTTTTTAACCTTCTTATACTAATTACACGCACATAAATTCATATCTCTTTTATTTGAAAGATATTTTTTTGGAAAAATTCATTTTGATTTCTTATTTCTTACATATGATTAAAATCTGTAGCTGTGTTTTTGTGGAGGGTGGACAGAGATAAATGAAAAATAGAAAAGTACACTGGCTGAACACACAAGACATTTAAACGGGTAAACAGAGTATAGTAAGGAATTTACACTTTTGTTATAGAAAAAGTTTGCTAGCGTAAGAGAGAAGTGACAAACTGAGCTGGCAGAGAGTTGGTGATGATGTTTTCTACTTAGTTGTGTGTGCGAGACTCAATCACAGAGTTCTTGAGTATCGCTATCGTTTATATATAATTCTTAACTTCCCCTACTTCTCTTTAACTATTCCCTTCTGATTTCTTAGGATCTTAGGCAGGCTAAACGAGATCAGCTTCTTTCTAGTAAGGAGATACGTTACGCCTCATGTAACGCATTGAGTGATGCAGCTATGGGGGGTGCCTTATAATTTACTAAATACATTTGTCAATTTTTCGATAATTTGTCAATTTTCGACAGCGATTGCAAAGGCTTTGCTTCAAACTTGGAATGCTGTCTCTCTTATATAAACCTATCACTTACATTTGAAAATGTTTTAGTACTCGTAAAAATTGAACTTTTGATGGATTCTGAATCTTAAAATGTGCGTTCTATCAGAGAAGACAGAAATGGGAGCGACTACACATGTAGCAACATTTCATACTATGGTAAACTGTTTGCCTTATGAACAAACTGCTATTATTCAACCCATCTATATTTATACGTTTTGTTAAAAATTCCAAGTTAGACAAAAATTTACCAATTAGATAGAATTTTAGTAATTGTAAAATAAGAATGTCGTGTGTACGTTTCATACCAGATTTTTGATTAATAAAACAAATATTAACTTTTTAATTTCTCTTACAATCAGTAGTAAGAGCAACAAGTTTTGCGATTTTGCCAGATTTTCGAAATTGAGTTTTCACCGAAAATACACGTTTTGAGGTCCCCTGATTCCAAAAAAGTGATTTTTAGAAAATGTTTTGTGTGTGTTTGTGTGGTCAGTGTGTGAACTGAATATCTCAAAAACGAAAAGGTGCAGAAAGCTTAAACTTGGTATACCGTTTAGGTACTACCACGCATCAGACACGAAGATATCGGGCAAAATCCATCAATCGGAAGTGCCACATCACTGCAAAGAGCTACACATTTTTATTTGAAATGTTTCTCCGGAAAAATTCACTTAAGGGCACTTTTAGAGCAAGGGTGGGGTTATAGTTTCCTCTAAAGTGTTGTTTCAGTTTATTACATAATTCTATCATTTAAATAATATTAATTATAATTAAAAATGTTGTTGAAATTTAAAGTTTGAAGAAAATCGGATGAGCGGAAGTGCGTGTTTACTGAAAGTAGTTTAATAATATGGGGTGGGAATTAAATCTATAGCAATGAGAAAGTAATTTATAAAGCGGTCTTTACAAAGGAAACCAATTCATTAAGAAAATCTAATAAAATTATTAAATAAAAATCGTTAAATATTAATATAGCTCATAATGCAAGGAAGGAATGACATAAATTAGCATTTTGAATATTAGTTATTCATTATACATATATATATATATATATAATAATAATATATACCGTCATCTGATAGTAGAACAATGAATCATACAGCTGTTGACAGTTTCGCAAGCACTAATCAATCATATGGTGCTATTTTATTCAAATGATATGCATAATACTAACGTTATTATTAATATTGTGTATTATAATATTTCTCTTATTAATTTTACTTTTGTTTTCTAATGTAATTCGTTGAAAATTAATTAGCATGAAATTACGATATAAAATAAATTAGTTGAAATTTAGAATCAACTATATGAACTCCTAGTTTAAGTGGCAAGACTCTGGAAGTTGCAGAGATATAAAAAAAAAATATATATATGTTTTAAATTAAACACCCTCCTTAAACGGGTTGTGGTTCTCCCTGAAGGAGAAGCAGAAAAATACAGGGATTGTACTTAGCGGGTATATATTCTGATGCTAAACTTCACTCACACTAGCATAGTGTGTGAAAGAGAGAGAACAATATAGAGATCAGCATGTGTTAGTGTACGTTGTACCTTTCTCGCCAAAGTGCTCCCAAAATGGGATGCTAACATATTGAGTTTGATTATTCTATCCTAAGGACATGAGAACTAGTCCAATGAGTCTATAAGTGAGAATAAGAGAAAAAAAACATATTCCACATGAGACCGTTTACAGAGCGGACTCAGATACTATAGGAACAACATTTTTTCTAAAATGTGGAACAGTTTACGTACCTGAGTAACAAAGTAAAGAATACATTGGCAGCGTCGCTCAAGAAATCAAGCAAAGAATATCAGCGGTTAACAGGTGCTCTGTGGTTTGGCAAAGCACATTAAAAGCAAGTATTTATCAAGATAAACTAATGTTGTGCTGTACAAAACCATAATCCGGCCAGTGCTTGTACACGGCGTCGAAACATGGACTTTGAAAAAAGCCTAAGAGCGGAAGGTTGTTAAAGTTTTTCAAAGAGACATTTTCGGATTCATCTTATGCATCAATCCGTGGGGGTAATTGTTTGAGAAGGCGCCATAATGATGAACTACGAGAGTTGTCAATCATTAATCGTTAAATGTGTCGGTATCAGGAATATTAGTCTAATTTAATAATTAGATTATGTACTTATTTAATAATGAGTTGTATTAATGTTCGGTACTATTTGAGGGACAGTATTTAGTGAGCTGTCCATTTACTCTGCCTTACTCTCCAGAAGGTTAGTTCCCAGAGTCTTAGTTCAGTCTCGACTTAAAGTTTTGCAAGATTACAAGGTTTCCATATGAGTGAGTGTGAAAGAATTTTCGCATTTCTGGTGAAAGAAATCATATCGATTTTTAAAAGCAACTAGAAAGAAACATTGAAAAATGAAATGAAATAAACTTAGTCTAGACGAAATAAGATAAAATCAAAGTAGAGCCAATTTTGAGATTGTTATTACTTAGTTATAGAGAGAAAGCAGGATGGCAATTTAGATATTGGGTTGTTACTAGTTTAGCCTATGAAGAGAATAAATTGAAAAAAATAGTTTTCTATAAGAAGAAAATTGAGAAAAGATGGAACGAAGAAACAATATGGAGAGAAAGTCAGGGCTGAGGAAAATTCAATAACTGATGATCAACAGCATCAATAGTGTCTGGGGCTCTTTGTTTTTTTTACTTTCTCTTAACTCTTCTAGCAAGATTCACCGGAAATACATGTATTGAGATCTACTGAGATCGAAAAAAGTATTTTTAGCGATGATCAGAGTTTGAACAAAATATCTCTCTCTCAAAAAAAAAAGGAAAACTCAGAGAACTGAAACTTGGTATTCCGTTTAGATACTACCATCACATCTGACATGAAATTTCTTGGTAAAATCCAACAATCAGATGTGCGCCTTTACTGAATGATTTTTTATTTTTCAGTTATCTGTGTATTTTCTTGAAAACTACTCCAACGATTTCCTCTAAACTTTGTAAATACCTATCACTTTTATTTGAAACGTTTTTCCAAAAAAAAAAAAAAAAAAATGACTGCAGACCTGTTTTACCGCCCTTATTGAGCCAGTTCCACCAAACGTTTGAATATTGCATTGCAATTTAAAAGAAAATTTGTAAATTAAATATTATTAACTGCAGGATGAGAAAGAAGTTGTGTGAATGTTTCATATCAGATTTTTTTATCTTATTTTAGCTGCAGCTGCTGCGTCAATAAATTTCCAAGAGATTGAAGAGTCTTTTACATTGCAGCGAAGAAAAAAAGAAAGAAAAAAATCTTTCACATCGTGATTACTCTGCCATCTTTTACTTTATCTGAAACTTGCTTCCTCTATTCGTTCTTCTTCCAGGTTCTTCTTACGTCGATCTTTGTTTTAGTTTATGAACACCAGAGAGCAAGAGGTTATCCTCTTCCCTCCAGTTTCTCCATTTTATAATACTTCAAACACAGTGAGAGAGAGAGAGACGTACAGAGTGTGAGAGAGACAGAGAGATATCTCCCCACTTACTTTTAATCTCAATGCAGCAACTTCAAGACGAGTAAGGGTTCTGTGTATGTGTGAGAGAGTCTGTGAATGTTTCAAAAGCTGGAGTGAAATGAAAGCGCCGCTTGTATACACGCTGGCTCTTTTTCAATCTACTTCTCATCTGGTTTCACTTGGGTAAACATTGACGCATGCCGGGTTTTACTGCTCGCTGTATAGTGAACGAGTTTGGTTAGATTGGGTGGGGAGCATGTATAATGGCGTATTTTTTTTAATGCAAAAAAAAACAGAGAAGTGCATGTAGCAAACGAGAGTGAGAAACTCTGGGAATATTAGAACTAGAACGTAAAAAGAGAAACCAGAGAGGATAGAGTGAACCGCCTACACTGAACTCCACCACTACAAATGAGTCATTGCCTATTCATGATGCCAACAAAAAAGAAGATGAAGCAGGAATATGAAGGATAGAAAGTGCGAATGAAAAGAGGAAGCATTATATATACATCACGTGACCGAGCGTGTGCTCTATTGGAATAGATTTTTCGTAGCCAGTCAGTCACGTGTCTCCAACTTGGTTGTTATATCTGCTAGCTTTTATCACACTATCATAGTTAAACCAGTGAAAATTTTCAATAGTTTCCACACACACACACACACATCCTCTCAAATACTGTTCCACTATACTCTTGCCGCTCCCAATGGGGGTGGTAAGGATTTAAGTCATTGAACGACGTTCACATATAAGCCCTCCAGTTCCAAAACCAAACAATTGATCAAACTATTATACAATTGGTGTATTAAACTTGGCTGAATAGTAACCTCCCACTCCGGTGCGTATCCCCCTTGTATGAGGGGTGGTTCTATGATGTTTAAAGATTAATGAGATTCAATATTTATTACTTTGTACTTGTTCTTTGATTAAAATTTTATTGGTTGATACATTAATTTTGAATTCATTATTTTGGAAAAGAAAGTAAGCAATTAATTTAATTTGAATTACAGCTGAGGCAATAAACTCCCTTATTCATTCCCAACCCTTCGCCGTTCATTGACTGATGTTTTTCACAGGGCAAAAAAAAAATCTGGAGTGAGACACTCATACGACTTTCTCTTAATGCAATTCTTGTAATAGAATTAGGCCAGTTAATTCGCCACACAATAGCTGGACTCAATAGTTGCATTATCCATCGTAACGAGGCACCACCATTGAGCCTCCACACGCCGTCAACTACGCAGTACATCCTTACTACGCCCTCTGCAATGGATTGGCAAATATAGAGACGGCCAATCTCCCATCTAGAATCTATCTTGTCTCTCAGGGACGTAGCTGACAGAAGAAACTGAATAAAAAGCCAACTATTGTGGACTTGAATCAACTTTGAAGAGAGTCCAGGATCAACTTTGAACAGTTAACAAGACTCAAGATCAATCTTGAAAGGATCACCAAGCTAGCTAACCAAACTAGCTCAACACGGTTAGAACTAGCAAGAGTTCTATCTAGTCCACATCACTCTTCAAGCGACTCACGACAGCGCCAACTTTACCATTCACTCTTCGTTCGGTCACACTCTACTTTCCATTTCACTAAGTAAACCGTTAAAAACATAAATTGCGAATAAAGTGTCAGTTTGTGTGTCCATCATTTCCATCAACACATCATTTCACCAACCGCCAAATATTCTCATTGATAAATTTCCTTCAAACTTGGAGTTTTTACAAAAAGTTTAGTTGATTGTTAGCATTACTTTAAATATATAGGTTTGGGATTAATGCTTGTTGGTTTTTTCAGGGTAAAAGTTTACCTGGCAGCGATTACATCATCCATCCGGAAAATTTGTTGATGTTAGATGTATAGGGGAGTGGCTATATAGCCAAAACCATTGCGACATAAAAGATTTATTATGGCTCTTCTCGATTTGTTCGTCGAATGTAGTTGTGTATTAGCCACAGGCTCGAGTTTGCCTGAAGAATTGTTTGTGTGGATACGCTAATCCCAAATAGTTGCACACAATGTACCTGTGCAGTGAAGGTGTCAATGAAGCGTTAGACCGGGACACTGGCAGGGCCACCAACATCCATGAAGAAGTGACTAGCCCACTTCCCCCCTCCTACAAGGCTGTAAAACTTGTTACGAGCAATTTAAAGAATAAAGTTCTAGATATCACAGAACTCTCCCATCCAAATCAATTTTTCATACAAAAAAGAATTCCTTCAAATAAAAATGATAGGCCTATATGTATGTAAGCATGTGCATTAGTATAAGAAGTTTAAAGACAAAAAAAATGAAAATAAATATTCAATAAAAGCGACTTCCAGTTGATGGATATTGACTACCTTTCTTGATCAATCTCCACGGTAATATATAAAGGGATATATCAAATTTTAGCTCCTTGCGATTGTTCAATTTGAGATATTTTGGTCACTATCCGTTCCTCTCACATGCACGTGTTTATGTGTGAAAGTGATTGAAAAAAAATCTTTCTTCATAAATCACCTGGGAATTTAACACGATGGTTTCGACCAAAATCTATTATTTAACCGGAAATGCGTCTCTAGTGATGGTTTTAACTTTTACTCGACCTTCTCGCAAAATTTTTCAGCAATTTTCTATTTTACCAACCATACAGAATATTTATCTATTAGTAATTTGAATCTACTAACCTCGAACAATACATTACTAAGATCAGTTAAATTTTTAATCAAATGTTAATTTCAAAGAAAATTAATAAAAAAAAAAAAATCGAAGAATTATGACAATCTACCAAAAAAGAAATAAATTGTGGCATTTCTATGAAATAAGAATTCGTTTAACGGAATTATAATTCAGACTACAATAGGCCTGAACTGTAACTATTCCCTAGATACCATCCATACCACAGCCAACTGGATATTCAATTATCAATTATATTGGTTGAAAGACAGACCCTCCTTGATTTGCTATCGATTTTTCCATTGAATATTCTCTTTCATTAAATTTTATTATGTATCGATTAAATTAGTCTTCAGTTACTACAAATAACAAACTGTTTCATTGAAACTATAATCGAACTATTTATTTAAAAGATTCACCAAAAATTTTATTTGTCGTTAATTATATTTACTCTTATTACTTTACTAACATTACGATCGTCGTTAGATTTTTGGAAACTGTGTTTTCATCTGAAATAAAATGGTTTTGAGATATTCCTGAAGGTGAAATAAAAGTAAAAATATTCTCAGCGAATGATCGGCATGGTGTGTGCCTTTATATGTGTGCAAGAAAGGAAATTAGAAGAAACACGTAAAATAGCAGGAAGTTCAAGAATACTTGATATGGGGTTCAGGTACTGCTCCAACAAACTGCATCAACCGGAAATAAATTTAATTTTACTTTTATTTTTATTTTAAATGTTTTTTCATTGAGGAAAATTTATTTGTGGAGGTTTCTTTAGGAAAGGCAACGTAACTTTTCTTTCTAAATTTCTGCTTCAATAGAATGTATAGTTTTGCCCTTAAATAGATTTCCTTTCAGCAGAATTCGAAGTATAAAGAAAATCGATTAGCTCGATATGCGATTTTACAGAATAGATTTTTGAGTAATCTGGCATTTTCTCGTATATTGAATTAAACGATTTTTTTATTTTTTTAACTTGGAATGCTCAGTGGACCTAAATAAACCCATCTCTTTCATTTTCCAGGGAAAATTGATTTTAGGGATCTTGTGAAGGAACTTGTAATTTTAGCTTAAATTTTTATTTAACAGCCGTTTGAAAGCTTTGTTAACAGGTTGTCATAGCGGACAGTCTCAGGTAAACAAGTATAATTCCCAAAACCTTTTTAACGTAATCTAAGCACGACTAAAGATTTATTACAAATTGCTAGTTTAAAGAAAACTTGTGAATTCTACAACTCTTCAACCAGAATTTTCTTTCAAGCGGAAAGAGGAAGTGTTGCGATCATGCCAAATTTTGGTGCAAATTGAGATTTCACCGGAAATACATGTTTGAGATATCCTGACTATGAAAAAATTGTTTTCGGCGAGTGGTCTGCGTATGTTGTGTCTGGATATGGGAATTGTGTGTGAGTGGGAAGTGTGAGGGGAGTTTGGGGGGTGGATGTGTTTGGTGGTCAAAAAAATCTCTAAAACGAAAAATCGCAAGTTTGAATTTGGTTGTTCCGTTTCCGCTAAAGTACCATTTCAGTACAATACATTCTTCTTCTATCACATAAATTAGAAGTATTTCTTCTATAAATTGGAAGTATTGGTAGAATTCCAAATTTGAAAAAAATGGTTAACCGGAAGTGCAACTTTACAGAATAGATTTTTGAGTTTTTTCGAAAACGACTATATAACGACGATAACGACTATATAAAGATTTCCTTTAGACATGAAATACTACCTGCACAGATATAAACCTACTTAAATAAATTACTTTTATTTGTAACATTTTTAAAAAGAAATTGTTTTTAGTTGGTTCTGAGACGTTAAAATTCATATCTATTTGTTCAATATTAATGGCGCTCTCTACAATGTAATCATTCTCTACCTTGCCTCAGTTGGCAGACTGACACTAGACTCCCCTCTCCTGTATATTTATGTTAGGGCAAATGACCAATAGAAAGGAATTTAAAGAAAATTTGTCATGTTATTTATAATTTTATCAACAGCAATAAAAGAATGTCATGTGTGAATGTTTCGAAACACCAGATTTTTTTTCTTATTTGTTTCCAAATGACCTGATCTTTTAAGCCGAGGTGTAAATCTTATACAAAGAAAGATATAGCCAGACCTAGCTCTTCAGTTTGTCAGCTACACTGCCTTTTATATTCAGTACAATAAAAAGGGGTCCATTACATTAACTAACTGATTTAATGTCGACCTATTGGTTGTACACAACATCTATCTTCCAATCAGATTTCCATTTATAAACATTTTCTTTGTCAATAGGCTTGCCGGTACATTAATATATTCTTTCAAAGATGAACTTCTTTTATGATATTATACATATACATAAATTACGAAATAACTTATCAGTTATCTTTACGATATTCTGATGCTTTATGACGTGTCATAATTGTTGAGCATTTAGTATAGTCTAACTGATTTTCATCAAATTTAAAATTCTACTTAATACTGCATATTCTTTTCAGTAGTTACAAAACTAAAAATGAAAAGTGCAAACTTTATATTTTGTTTTGGGTAGTTCAAGAATTGAGGTTTGTCTGTCCTCTGTCATGTAATTAGTTTGTCTGTTGTTTGTTGTCTGCCTAATGTATCCATCAAAAATCCTTAAAATAAAAGTGCGACTTTTTCTACATATTTTTTTTCCTTTTCTTTTTTCTCTTCAGTCATTTAGTGTCGGCTTCAAAGGTTTTTCTTTAGAAAACGGAATTTTCTTGTTTGAAACTGGCTACTGCACAGTTAGGCCAAGCATTTTTATTTGAAACATTTTTTTGGAAAAAATAGAATTTTAGTGGAGTTCTGAGGAATTATGACAATTCAATAAATAGTGCAATGAATGGACTGCCAGTGTGTGTCTTGCCTGTAGCAAAATCAGAAGGCACTGCTACAACACTCATTACGTCACATGAGGCGTGACATATTTCTCTAACACAGTGATTCAAATTCTAACCAAAGAAGGGATCGAGATCCGCCTACCTAACACCCTAGGAAAACAGCAAGGAAAGTTAAGGAGAAGTAGGGGAAGTTAAGAATTATATAAACGCTAGCGACACTCAACCATCAAGAAGGCTGTGGTTACATCATACATCTAGAAAACATCATCACCAACACTGTGCCAGCTCAGTCTGTCATTCTCTCGTGCTGTCACACTCTTTCTATATTTGTAAAGACCTTGCAGTATTTGATTTGCTCAAACAATATATCCAGTGTGTTCAGTCAGTACACTTTTTTCTCTCTTCACCCCACGATCACCTCTACAATAGTATAATTTTATCATCTACAGAAATATTAAGAAAAAGTGTGGCATAAAAATTCCACATTTGATGTAAATGTGTACAACTGGTTTACAAGAAAATCTTTATTACTGAGTTTCAAATATTTTCTTTCCGCCTGCATCATTTTGTGTTCTTCGACCAGTTTCCGGGCGGTCGGTCCAGAATATGCCCTTGTTGATCCAATGATTCCCCACTATTTATCAAGCCAATCTCTGACGACCATAGAAAGTCCAAAAAACTGGAGTAAGACCATAAAATGAAATAGGCCATAAAACAGACAATAAAAAATCTGATGTTTTCCAGCGCAGCGAACCCAATTCGTGTCTGTACGAATCCACATCAGTATTTCTGGCTTGACAGATAATTTTATCAATAACATGATTTAATTATTGTTCCAAATGGATGGAAAACTATGCAATTTATTATGTTTTATCAAATTGACTGATAAATATAATATATCTCCACAAGGTTATAGCAACATTCCCCCACTGGGCACAAGCTATTAGCAGTTTTAGAATTGTATTTCCAGGCCATTAGACACAACTACCCAGTGCTCTCTCCGTGCAACTGTATCTAACAGTTTCTAAACGGTCAGGCCACTCTAGTCAATATAGTCAGGTTCGTTAATAGTCTATATCGGGGAAAGTCAGGAGGTTCGCCTTCACGCACAAGGGGACGATACTGCACACACACTCATAGAGATAGTTGAGGGAGAGAGCGAGAGAGTGAGGCAGAGAAAAGTTAACAGTTAATGGTGTGAGAGTGGGGATGACCAACTATGGAACATTACAACATAACGACGATGAAGAATGAATGGGCCACTGATGACCCACTGGTATCGCTGTACCAATTAACAGCATATATTTGTGTGTATTAGTGTGTACAGTATGTCTGTGGGTTTCAAGAATTTTGGATGTTATATTGTGAGGGTTTCATGGTTGGATGAATGCGTTCGATCACTTTTATGCACTCTGTTCATTCCATCATACATTTTATATATATATATAAATCGCTGTAGAATTGCTGCCTAGATAAAACTAACATTTCTATGTTCTAATGGTTTCTTGCTTCCTCTTGCTGGTATAAGAGTATTAACGAATTTTCGAAACATGATTTCCTGAAAATGTAAAACTTTGTCGTAAAACGCTCATACTTTCTCTTATTGTTTTTAACAAAATTATATAAAAAAAAATGACGGATTTTCTTTAAACTTCAAATATTACATTTTGTTCCAAGATGAATATAGAGTGGTGGGGGGACAAGAAACAAACCTACCAACCCAGGCAGGTAGAGAAGTAATTACATTATAGTCTAGAAGAGCGCGCCAGTAATCAGTACTCATTATAACATTTGAAATTTCGCCAACAATTTCACAGAACTACCAAAAATCTATTTTTTTTTTTTTTTTGAAAAATGTTTCACATAAACGTGATAGGTTTTTATTTGTACAAATAGTATACGAAATTTAATGAAAATTGTTGAGACTGTTTTCGAGAAAAGCCCCTGAAACTGGAAAAACCATTCAGTAAAGTCGTACTTACATCGTATTGATGGATTTTGTCTACATCCTAGGTGTCAGCTTTAAACAGTTGGTTAGTTTACATGCATCCTAGGTGATGCATGTAAACTAACCAACCACATCCATTTTATTTAACCAATTTTACGCAAACTTAGTTATGCTGCATTCTCCTCATAACATATTTACCTTTAAAAAAAAGATTAAATTCCTCTGGAAAGTGATATTCAAAGAGATGGTAGCCATTCATGTATGACTATTTTCTGATTGATAAATTATGATTGAAAATTTTATTCAAAAAAATATCTGATAACAACTTAGGAAATACATAATTTTCCTAACAAATCTTTGCCACAAAAGACAAATCAAATGTGAAAAGCTATTTCCCATTTTCAGGTTGATATTATTTGATGATTTATTCAGTAAAGCTGAACAATATCTTCTGCTGAATTTCTTTTTTCAGCGGGAAGGGGTTTCATCTATCCATTTCGGGCCATATCGTTTTTCTTTTTTATTATTTGTGCTTCCTCCGCCCCCTTATCGTATATATAAATGTACGGTCACAAATCTCACTCGACCTTTCCCCATAACTGTTCCCTTGGCCACAGATATTTCCCAAGGGAATGATATCCAAAATATATACGGAAGTGTGGTTTTGAGCGGTGAAAGAGAGAGCAAAGTTCAGAGAGGGGGGTATTTTCTTGTATGAAGGGACATGATGGGCGAGATAGGTAGATGGAAAGGCTGGCAAGATGAATGGTCAAGTGGGATATGAAGAAGAAGATGAAGCGGAAGAAGAAACATATGGAATATCTGACAACTTGACCAACAAACTGGTGACTGGCTAACTTATGAGAAATTTAACCTCTCTGGAATTCTGGATAAACTCCTACCTTATATATCAAATTCAGCAAGGAGAGTGAACGTCCTTTTTACTGTTATAATGGTCCCTCTTTTTTTTCTATTTATATGGTTTGAAATACCCGGAAATATATCATGGCATATAATATTATCCTTCTCACGGTGGCGTAGTGCGTAAATTGGCTATTATAATTACAATGGTAATGGAATTGCTTGGAATAGCCTAGATACATCGACGAAGCATTTTCTCGCTAATCAGCCATAGCGACTCCTATGGATTTATTGTGGCATCTACAAATTAGACAACTCTCTCCAGTCTTGTCTATTTTCTTAGACTTGGGAGTCTGGAATGAGTCTCCTGGACAAAGCTTGAAGGCGTTAACTTCTTGTTCTCAAAAAAGGTGAAATCTCAAGTCATACAAGCCCCTCATACCATTCGTGCAGTGCTGTTTCTTCTTCTTCCCATAGTTTTGCCCTTAGTAATTATTTATATATGTCCAGTTTCCATGACAGACACAGAATGACATTATAATTAGCTCTACCAAAGCTTAAATTTTTAGTTACTAATTTATCCTAAGTATCTTATGTAGGCTACAAACCAGACAATTCAATTATCACTTCAACCATGGTTTCAATCCTCCTCTTCAATTATCATTGGAAAATCCCCAAAAATCCGTCTTGAACATCAGAAATATTCTTTATGGTAAAAATATTAGAAATATTACTTAGCGGGTTAATAAATCTACAAAACAAAAGTATTATAAATAATGTTTGGTCTTGTGAGAGTGCCTCTGGCCTGGAGTTTTCACCCACCATTCTTGAGATCTGCTGTGCACACATGCTCTGATGGTTACTGTACTCATTAGGCATGTTCAATGCCACTAAAGGGTCCTGTGGAACCCTCCGGCAAGGCGATCTGCCGTCTCGTTGCTTTAATACATATTAAAAACTATGTAAGAACCAGAGACATTGTGATATCTAAAGAGAATATCATGTTAAGCAATTACGCAATTTTTCATTTTTTTGAAATTCACACACACACATAAATATTTATACATTTATATTGACCCAAATCAATTTTGCTCAAAACATTTTTATTTTTATATAAGAAGACTCGAAACTTTTATTTTCCGGTTTAAAGCAGATTTTAAAAATTTGAAACTGATTGGATTTGAATGTTTTGTTGTGTGAGACAGGAATGCTTGCTGGGACATCGAGATTCCGTAAAAGACGTTGGTTGTCCACATGTCTCTCTCTCTCCCTATAATTGTTCATACACAGTTTGATAAAAAAGCACTGTGCAATATTTATAATATATTCCTTTGACTTTTGTTTGCATCGTCATCAACACCATTCAAAAAAACTACCCCCCCCCCCCCCCGTCGCAGGGGTAATAAATAAAACAAAATGACAGAAAAACAACAATTTTTTTTTGTTCCAAAAAAAGGAAACATTAAATTCAAGAAAGATAAAAATGGAATGATCATTTAGAAACAATTAGGTCTGGTATAAAATTGTCAGGACATCATTTCGTGCACTCATTTCCCGCTCAATTTCATGACAATTCCTACCACTTCTCCTATAACACAGCTTCACTTCAAGATTCTCTCCCCTCCATCATGATCTCCTACGGTTTCTCTCACCCACTTTAGATTCACAAACCAATGAGTAAGTGAGAAGGAGAGAGTGAAGAGAGAGAGAGATAAATGGAAAAGACGAGAAAAAAAGGGAAATTCCAGCCAATGCCTGCTAGATTGGTACAGTTGTGAATTCTTTTTTACCCTTTTCAATTTTTCAACAGAATTAGGTCCTTCCGCTTTTCCTCTTGATTTTCTTTTTCTTCTTCTTACCCTCCGACAACTGCGGAGTATCCTCCTACACAATTATACATCTTTTTTTCTTTTCTCGTCCAAACGTGCCCCCTCTACTTTGAGGGAAGGAAAAATCAATTTTCTTTCGCACTTCTAAGCACGGAAATGAACTTTTTTGTGTTTTAAAAGAAAATTAAAGGAAACGTCAGCAGAGACATTTATTTATTTACATTTCTGTAAAGCAATTGTGGTGGTGGTGCCAACCGGTAATGGTGAATTATCTACAGAAAAGTGTTTTATAATAATTTATTATAGGAACCGGTTCAAGCACACCGATTCAAACTTCCCCACAAATTCTATAAGATAACAGTGGAATAATGAAATAAATATGACTTTATATTAATAAATGAAATAATGCAGTCCTTTAGGGCAGCTGAGAATGTTCCATGGCACCGGTTTGATTTCCTGTTTTGGATTTTATTTGTTGAAATAAATTTTTTATTTCTTACATTGCAGTAATGTTTATTATATGCTTTCCGCTCCTCCACAGTACCTGACCGGGAGTTTGACGTGAGCTAGTCTAGTAATTGCTCCAACAAATATCGCAGGTATTTAGTGTAATGGTTAATTTTGAATCATTCGCGACTACGTTTCTCTTAAACCGAAAATTCCGAGAATTTTTCCTCGCAACTTGAATGTTTATTATCATTGGAGAGGAAGTATTGTGATCACATTAAAATCCTTGATATTGAGTTTTCACCAGAAATACATGTTTTGGGATCCTCTGAGGACCAATAAAGGACCAAAAATAAAATAAAATAATTGGAACAGCTGGTCGCGCGTGAGATGTGATATATGAAATGTGTTTGAGAAAACTTAAAGAGAAAATTCGCACAAAACTTAAATTTAGAATACATGGTATATGTACTAGTAAAGGATTTAGGCACAATTTGTTTCGAGCGAAAAACTATTAACCGGAAGTGGGATTATAAAATAAACTGAATGTTTATTTTTACTTTCTCTTACTGCTGTAAGTAAGAAGAAATATTGCGATCGTATGAAGTTTTCGAAATTGAGTTTTCACCAAAATATATATTTCGATGTTCCCTGAGGAAGAAAAAAATATGTTTAGCGAACACTCTGTGTGTGTATGAACCAAATATCTCAAAAAAGAAAAATCGCGGGTAGCTCAAACTTGGTATTCCGTTTAGATACCAGCACCGCATTTGCCACGAAAGTTTCGGCTAGAATCAATCAACGAACACTCTTACTTTACTGAATTATTTTTGCGATTTGCCTTAAACTGTCTACTTATATAAATACCAATTCCTAATCGTGTTAGTCACAAGTACAATCCCAGTAAAATATATATTTCCAGATGCAAAAAGTGCCAAGCCGAAGTAAAAAAAGGGTTTAGAGCGTAGAGTGACCGCACGAAGGTTGATATTGGTAGCGTGATGTAGAAATTGAAAGCATTGGTTGGGTGTGAGTCGCTTGAAGAGCTAGATAGCTCTTGCTAACGATGGATTAGTGAGTGAGGCCAGCTTGATGAACATTTCAAAGTCAAATTAATCTTGAAATTTGTTAACTCTACAGTTTCTATCCGGCCCAGTTCCCATTAAATTCTCAGCCTTCCGGTTTTTATCCCAGTTTCTCCTTGCTGAAAGCTCGAGACAGCTTTTTTGGTGAAGGACTTGGCTGATGAAGCCCATTTGCTAAATATATTGCAGTGAGCGTGACAGAGGAGGTAATGGGTATTTGAAGTGCGCTTGCTGCGGCTGGTATTGGAACTATTGAATCCAGCTTTTGTTCCCATTACAATATCCCTTCATC
Source organism: Triatoma infestans (assembly GCA_011037195.1). NCBI lineage: Eukaryota > Metazoa > Arthropoda > Insecta > Hemiptera > Reduviidae > Triatoma > Triatoma infestans. The sequence continues at coordinate 11,691 of JAAEAF010001952.1, read as the reverse complement.
CATTAAATTGATAAATCCCAACAAATTAAAAAAAAAAAAAGAATTAGCAAAAAACATAGTTATACTAAATCATACTAAACATGGTCTCACTCTTACTGTATTAAGAAAGCAATTCAAAGATTAATGCAGTAAGTGTATAAAGAAGCGCACACCTGGATGTAATGATCGAATAACAGATGAAATACAGTGGGAGGAAGAACTAGAACCATTACTGAGAAGTGAGCAGACGAGAGGAACATAAGGATAGCAATAACATAGAAAAGATGATACATAGAACCGGCTGACTGTAAGTAATGCTAACATAAAATATATACGTAAGAATCTAATACCCCTCCCTATGTTATTGTAGTAATAAGTTATATAAGATATATATATATATAAAACTTATTTCAAGAAAAGGGGAAAGGATAAAAGAAAAATTCCTCATTTTCCAACAGATCTGAGATGCTTATCCCAACCATTTATTTTGAAAATACATCATGTCGGCTATCCCATCAATTTTCTTTAATGTTAGTTACTATTATTATGTTTTTTTTATTAGTTTTATTAACAAGAATTCGTACGTAAATATATAATATATATATGATCATGCAGTTATAGTGAGTACACAATGCAAACATCTCTAGTATGAAACACTCACACAACTAGTTCTCTTACTGCAAATTACGTAGTTATTGTTGGCCATATTTCCTTCAATCTTGTAATTTGTACTAAATTTCACTAACTTCAATATTTTATTAGTAAATCGAAATCTAAGAATTCCCCTCACGTTCCATCCATATCCCTCGCCTTGTCATTCAAAGTCCATACATTTTTAGTTGTATGAGTGATTGGCCCACAGCACCTATTTGTTGGTTAGGCACCACCTCCTTAGGGCTATCAAGCTCGCAGAGACACTTAGGGACTGTAGCCCTAAGGCGGGTCGGTAAAATATCCAAGCCTTTTCTTTCTATGTTGTGTGCATGTTGTGTTAGTGTTGTATGTGTGTGTTTGTGTATGTGTGTGAACATTCTGGTGAATGTGCATGGTGCGGGTACGGCATGGTGTGTGGTACGGTCTGGAGAAACTGTGATAACTCGTGGGGTCGCTACTCATCAAGATCTTATTGAAGGTATTGCTGTAACCACTTCCATACACTCCTATACTCCACCAACACGCCCCTGATACAAACCAACTTGTTGTTTTCTTTAGTTGTAAGTAAAATTGTAACAATGTCCGCCTTCACACAGACATACCGCCACAGTCGCCAACAGGTTTCTATTTACTGTATGTTTTAGTTTACCAAGTTAAAGCCACTACGGGATGCGTTTATCGCCTTTCCCAACACAAAACGATGGTTGTGTGCTTGTAAAAGAGGAAGGGGAAAGAAATAAGATTCAAGTTAAAGGAAATTCAGGCGAGAGAGAGGGCGAACTTTTGCCTCCAGGTGTACTAAGATGAAAGTGAGTGTGTGGTATTCCAACTAAAACCACGTGTTCAGGGGAAACACTAATAAACAGGTAACATTTCGGCAAGAAGAAAACAAACATGGCGCAGAATGAGGAGGGAAGAAGCCAAGGAGAGAGTTGGAGGAGCACTTAGCAGTTGAGAAGGGTTATCACAGAATATGATTATACTCCATGATAGTGTCAGATATTCGAAACTGAGTACCGGGAATATGGCGTTGTAACCTAATCAGGATAAAGTTTTTATGCTAATGTGTTCCAACCAATCTAGAAAAGTAAAACCTGATTATCGGTTTTAGGAAAACCCACAGGATTGAAGGTGGGACAATTTTGCTACTGCAATTTTCTTAGGCAGTTTTATTTTTATAACATTTTTTCCAATTATAAACTAACTATATATTTGTAAAAATATAACTATTTTTTTTAAATAAAACTTGTGAATTTATTAAAAAAAATTTCTGGGGTGTGCGCTGGTTCTACAATTATGAATTGGAGTCCGAGGCCAAAAACATTTGGAGATCGATGAGATTACCTACAGAACTGTCATTGTCGAGTCGTATACAAGGGTCATGTGCAACTAGAGAAAAGTATAGCTGATGACTAGAGTAAATCAGACAACAATGAGATGAGCTGATTGTTTAATACGATTTGGATAGCAGCATCTAAGCGTGATATGAGAAGAGCGGTCGATGTTAAGCCGAAGAAGAAGATCGCAAGATGGTTGAAGCAAAGAGTGGAACATTTCTGCAGGTGGAGGAAGAAGATCAAGGAGAAAAAGGAATGTTGAACTTAAGTCTTAGAATAAAAAAATTAATCTTTTGGTGATACATACATATATATACGTATATGTATAATAAAATCATGAGTGAGATATTGTATAAATTGAATTCAGTTTGCAAAGTCTGTGAATTAATCATGAGAAGAGCGAAGTTGCCAAGCAGTGGGCTGTTAAAGAGGCAGAGGGTTTGTGCAGAGGGTATTTAGTGCAAGGAGGAGTGTTAGGAGCTTTCTTCCTGACAAATCTGCCAGGACACTAATATGATGGATGATCTTCCCAAAATGTGGGAAGTTCCCTAACTCCTAACCCATATTCGCCACCTCTTCTTTCTTATTTTTTGTTTATTTATTCTGGTTTTTGAAAAGTGTTTCCATGAAACAAACAATACTGATGATGCATGGTAGCGTGATGATGATGATGATGATGATGATATGACGTAGGCCAGTCTAGTCGGCGGCAATCAACAGTAACCAGTATATTGTCCAACCCCGACTCCTCTACACAGCACTATAGACCAATCAATTTAACTGATTGTATTATATGTGTATCTGTATGTGTGTGTGTGTGTATATGGTAACTCTTCTTGTAATATCTCATATTTCAATAATTGCGAGGGTCGGAGATGGCAGACAGAGGACTATTAAGAACTAGAAGAGAGAGTGTAATATTGACAAGTTGGCCAAAAAGAGGAGGGAACATAGTAAATAGTGACAGTCAAATAGAAAGGGGAGTTATACAAGTCATTAGTGGAATTGCCTGTTAGCTGACTTCTGATTGGTGCTCTCTTCGCTACATAAATAAAGGATTTTTTTTGTTTCTTTCTTTGCTTTCTTTGTTTTCTTCTAATGTAGAAATCTCTACTTTCTTTTGTTCTGATTATAGAAAGATGGACAAAGTATTTATCGAAGATATACAACCATTATTATCCTACTTTCCTTGTTCAGTGACTTGATTTGCCTGTAACATTAAATCTCTGTAAATTAATAATTCTCGATTCTGTTTAACTAACTTTAAATTGAAAAGCCGGATGATGGGAAACACTCATATGGATTTTTGTAATGGCGAATCACATAGTTGGCTGATTGACCAGTTTTGTTTAAAAACTGTAAATGTTCACTTTCTCTTACTGCTGGTGACAGGAATATGTTGCGATCGTGTCAAATATTTGCAAAAAAAGTGTTTAAATGAAACTCACAGGAAGCTTGATATTCCGTTTACCTCCGAACCTGACACGAATGTTTCGGGCAAAATCCATCAACCGGAAGCGCGACTTACTGAATATTTTTTTTTCAGTTCTTCCCTCCCCTCTCTCAAAAACGGCCCCAAAATATTTTCTTTAAACTTTTTATGCAATTAACACAAATAAATAAAGGTTTCGTCCATCATTTTTATTTGTACCCGGGAAAACTGATTTTTTTTGTGGGGTTTCTGGGGAAACAGTAGCGTTAAGCTTTCCTTTAAAATATTTACTTCAGTACAATGTATGGCTCTGCCTCCTATATAATATTAATGTACTTTATAAGCATTGCAAGGATTCTAAATTTTAAGAAATCCGGTTAACCAAACTTGCGACTTTGCAGAATGGGTATTCGAGTTGTGGGGCGGGGGGTTTTTTATCAAAAACTAATATTTTACAATTCGTTGTTAAAGTAAAATAATATTTTACTTTAAATTTGGAATGCTAACTAAAGATGAAATATCTCTCTTTAATTTGAAACATTTGCCTGAAAACATTGATTTTAGGTAGTTTTGTGAAAATACGTGGGTTTGGTTCAATGTTATTGGATAACTCTTCTGAATTTCCATATAATTACTGCTACTATCTGCCTATGTCGTATCCCCTCCCCTTTAACAGTAAATGATGGAACGAATAACTAAAATGTGAAGTTTAAAGGAAATTTGTCGTTTATTTAATATAATAATTGAATTAACAGCTGTACCGGGAGAACACTGTCCAGAGGACGGCAGTGTGCACTGAGAAGGCTCCTGGCGCCAATCACCATAGACGTTGACGCGCCTTAAATTAAAAAATAAAATAAAAACAACAGTGAGAGAAAGTCGTGTGAGTGTTTCACACCAGATTTTTTTTCAAATTCTCAACAGACAATCACCAGGGGGAGTAGCATTTGCAAAACATCGAGCTATTAAGTACAGAGAGAGAGAGAGAGAATAACAGTAAATCAACGAGAAGAATCAATAGATAAATAATTCAGTTGCCAAGCGATTTGTATTAAATTGAATCAGTTCAGTGATTGATTAATTGCTCCTTTCATTGATAAAACAGTTTAGGCTAGGAAATGGAGCAAGCGTGGGAGTATTGAAGAAAATGTAATCATTTGAGATAGTGAATAATTTCAATGGAATCCAGTGGAGAAAAAAAAATAATGTAGATTCAACGCTATATCTATCAATCAGTTCGTCCAACTTTATAAAAGTATATATTTGTTCAGGGGGGGATACTTTATTCAGTATCTATAATTTCCTGTGGGAATTTTCAGGCTTTGTGGTTGGTATTAGTAATATTTTTTACAATTTGTTCTGTATTTATTTATGTATTACAACTTTACAGATTCAAAATTCAAAGCGTTGCCATGAGCTATTTGATGAACTACAAATTTGTTGTGATCGGTTCCGCAGAGCTGCAAAATATCTCAGAAACTACAATATTATTGGTTCAAAAAAGACACCTGAATATGGGATTTTCAGTTGCAGATTACGATTCTCCAGTTTGCTGATTACATTACTGGAACCTTAGAATAGGTAGTGTCCCTCCATAAGATCTTCTTACATACAAACAAACAGACTTTGCACTACACATCCACATATCCACCAACAGACCGAGATAGTACGAGAGAAAGAGAGTTGTGGAGAGAGTCGGTCGGTGCCACTTGCCCAAGATACAGAGGGGTGTTGCCATAGCAAAACCCAAGGAGGGTTACTACTATACTATTCCTGGTGTACGTTTATTCTGTTCGCACCTTCCCTACAAAGTACACTCTCTTGCAAAAACTCATCGTCACCAAAAACCTTTTTTTCTAATACTTTTTCTTGTGTACTCGTACGTACAAGTGGCTTGTTTCTTGTTTAATTGCCTTTGCTTTGTTACGGATTGAAAACAAATTAATAAAAATAATATTCTGGATTAAAACACCCACAAGACTTTCTTCACATAGTTATAACTGATTAATGTTCTACACACTTGGAATTCATTATAAAAACTGCAGTTGCAACAGTGCACACAATGCACCTGGGAAACCGCACATTTTACTGTTAGATCCTAGAACATGGCGGCTACATGAATATGACGACATTGTAAATCACTGACAAGAGAAATGCCAGGGCATGCCAGGCATGGAAGGTAATGAGATGGCCGACATCCCGGCAAGAAAGACGCCGCTTCATCCCCTTAGTGGAGCGGGATATCAATTTTTTGAACTTCCTGCAATTTTCCGTTTTACAAATTTTTGTCACAAGAGAGAAGCTGTAATAAAACGAAGTTGTGTGAATGTTTCATATCAGAATTTTTTGTTTTTGTTTTGTTCTATGGAGGACATTAACCAAGTTCTATATATCTTTAAGAAAAGATCACGATCGATGATTAGTGGTGCCACCATTATTCTAGCCACTAAAGAGATTACATTTTTAACCAATTAACCATAAAAAAAAAAAAAAGGCAATTATTGTTAAAAACAAAATACAGTTTACAGCACGCTGTAATTGGAGGCTCCTTTTATGTTTGTTTTTTCTTTTCAGGACAAAATTAAGAGATCTCTCTCTGTGTGACGTCCTCCCCCCTCCTACACGCTCTGACATGATATGATATTGTTGAACCTTTTGGCCTCCCATTTAATGTAACCCAATCTTGAGAGAGAGAGACGCTTATCCATTGCGTTGAAAGGATGCAATATGAGACTGCCCCACGCCCCACTTACACTGTTATGGTATACCAATCAGGGTGACAGGGTGCCACATATACCCTTTTAGAGATCTATCACTATTATTTCTCTGGTACTGTGTTACAGAACTCACAGACACAAACACTTATAAACTCCCACCCCACATACAAACATACATGTTATAAAGGCGCCCTAATATTTTTATACAAAAGACAATGGCATATTTTTTTAATGCTTAGTTTATAGATTTTATTGGTTATAGTTTCTATGGTTTAATGGAACTACTAATTAGTAGAATGCACTGTTATCCGATGAATGAATTAGGTTAATGAAAACTATAAATTCAAACGTAATCATTAATCAAATACCATGACTTACTGAAACTGCCTAGTTTCCCTGACGGGCTTTACATCGAACTTACATAATCAAGACAAAAGCAGTTTATAACTCCTTTATCACATTTAATACCTTAAAACCAATGCCCGAACCGGGAATCGAACTCAATAGCTCTATGGCTAACTACTGGACCTTACTTTGGGCCTAAGCAATCGAGCTCACTTACTACGAAAAAAAATACCAATTATTGTAACTTAAATCTCTACCGACGTATTTTAGCACTCTCTGGATCACAGAAAATAACCTTGGCCATTTTTGCAGGTTCACGTCAGGGATTTTTTTTTTCGCCCCTCTACCGGATAAGACACCTATCTCAAGCTACAGCACCCCTACCAATTAATTCCCATAAGGAAACTTAGAATGTGGAAAGGTTGTAAGGGTGATTATATCATATCCTTCTCCTACATCTGGTTCACACCCAGGCTTCTAAGCAATGTCCGGGCAGATTTTATAAAAAATTACCAAACGTACTGAAACAACACGGAAGACTGTCACGCTTTACCAAATCATGTAAATGCATTATCGCTGCAGTAGCCTCAGCTGCATTGGCGCTAATATCGAATAATATGAGTCTTATTAAATTAAGTTTTTTTTTAGTTGGCAAAACTAAGAAGATGTTAGTTCCTACTTAGGGAACCGCTGTTTAAGTTCTTTTTTAGTCATTTGCTTCTGTACTACTGGGCTTGAGGTTAATATTACGTTCTTTTAGATAGTGGTTTGACTTTTGCATCAGATCAAGTTTCTATTAAAGTGATTTATGATATACATTTAAATTTAAAATGCCGAAAAGGAAGTCTGCGTTTGAACGACTGCAGTAGTTCTCTACAAAGACTACATTGTTTCGAAGCAAGTTTCGTGTGCTCTAACCAAAGCTTAAGCTATTATTAGTGTTTTATCACCACATTCAATAGATGTTATTGTAAATGTTCTGAATGGTAGGAATTTCTTGCTTTGGTATTTAAAAACATCGTAAAATGCATTTATTTTAGTAGTAGGAAATGACCTCTTTTTTTATGACAGACCTATGGTAACCCTACTCAAAATCAATACAAAATCAATTTTGTTGCAAAAATACTTCAAATAAAAATGGTAGGTTTATATTTGTGAAGGTAGCACACCAAGTTTAAAGGAAATCGTTAGTCGTTTTCGAGAAAATTATAGAAACAATAAAAAAGCCTATTCTATAAAGTTGCACTTCCGGTTAATCGAATTCCTGCAATTTAGGAATACTAGCTATCCTTCTACTTCCGTAGTGGTAGAACCATACATTGTACTGAAATGGTACTTTAGAAGGAAGCTCAACGTTACTATTCCTCTACGAAATCAATGTTCCTCGAAAAACGTTTCAAATTAAAGTGATCAGGCATTCCCGAGAAACCGCAAAAAACTACAAAAAAAACAACAAACATTAAGTGTCGCACTTCCGGTTGACCGATTTTGACTGAAACCTGCGTGACAGATGCGATGTGGTACTAGATAAATGAAATCCAAGTTTGAGCTTGTTTCGTTTTTGTGATATTTTGTTCACACCACATTCGTATATGCTTCGCTAAAAAAAAACATTGCTTGTTACTGAAGGGCCTCAAGGTATTTCCGATGAAAACTTCAATTTCGAAAAATTGACACGATCGCAATACTTCCTCTCACTAGGGGAGTGTGAGAAAGTAAAAAGCGGAAAAATTGATATCCACTTAGGAACCATAAGTCAATCTGATTTTCTAGCAAATCACCTTTACTTAAAACATTTTCAAGGAAATTCGATTGTAGCGAGAGTTCTGGGAATATCGTGATATTTCTACATAGGCATTTCAGTTTATTGTATGATTCCATCCCCTATAATATTAAGTGCAACTAAACATTTAGAGATATTAGCAAGAGAAAGACTGGTGAGTTTTACAGACTGATTTTTTTTCTCTTTTAACTTAGTTTCGGGAGTGGTCTAATTTAAGATATAGATATCTACATCCCATAGGATTTCATCTTGTTTTGTCGCAGACCATGCTAATAAATATTTATAAAGAAGATTGTTATCAATAAGGTTTAAAACAGCGAGAAAGAGTGAGAGAACTAATCTCAGCCCAGTATTATCAATTTCCAAAAACTCCCTCGTTAGCAATTCTTAAAAGCTTCCTCCAGAATGTAACAGGCGAAGGAAAAAACAAACTTGGGAACTTAAAAGTTATTTATGGATATAGCTATTATTTTTATATGGTAATTTACCTTCTTTTTTTTTCTTTTGTTTTTTAAGGAACAAAAAAGAAGTCTCCAGCGCTACTGATATACGATCTAATTTTCTTTTCCAGCGAAAAAGGTAAGCGGCTGTATTTCTCTTATGGGTAGGAGAAAGTAAAGCTGCCCTACTCTCCGACCTTCGTCATCACTTCCGGAAGAATAAGATGAACATTAAAACAAAAGGGTGCAAAAAAGAACAGAGGGCAAGTTTGCTTTCTTCGCCATCTTGCCGCATCACCATCCTGGGACTACTAAATACCCATCCTTTTTATACCTTTAAGGGAACGAAAGCAACACTTTTTATCACGCTTTAATCCTCGCCCTTCCAATTTTCTTCCTTAACATCTGAAATAACCGTTAACTAAACAGGGGAAAGGATTTTTCTTTTTCATGGGAATATAAGTTTTAGATTTAGCAATGTAATAGAGGTGGCCGATATAGCGTAGGGTGTGTTTGCACTTGTACGAAAGTAGTAGATGCAGCTTAAAATATAATAGGTAAGACATGGGTAAATTATAGTGGATCAAGTAGTCGCAGGATCTTGGCGAATCTGAAGTTATCGCAGCCTGACAAGTTCAGTAGGCATGTAGAAGCAAGGCTAGCCTTAAGAGGAACGGAACATCAAGGACACCGGCTGGTCATAGGGCTCATAAATATGAAGAAACAAAAATCTGGTGTGTGAAGAAACTTTCACACACTAAATGAAAAATTTAACTCAAAATATTGTTGCTGATGAAGTAATCCGACTGGGTATCTTGGAGCCAATAACTGGCAAACAACATTATATCACTTTTATTCGAACTACTATTTTATTTTATTATACCACTTTGTTTTCGGAAAAGAATTCAATTTAGGGGTTTTTTGCGGTATTTGTGGCGTTAAATTTTTAATGTTATGTGGCGCTGGTTCAGTGTTATAGATACTGTCTAATGGATAAAAATGGAATCTACCTTCCTGGGCAAGCACATGTCTCCCACTATCTGTACATTTAAAGTTAGGATAAATGAGCCAAGTTTGAATTTTTGAAGAAAATTAGTCACTTAAATACATAATTATATTAACAGCAATAAGAGAAAGTCGTGTGAGTGTTTCACACCAGATTTGTCGTCAAGTAATTCGGTGAGAGAAGACCTCCTATGTATGTAACTTTTGGAAAGTCAGGACGGGAGTTTCTTGGATTGCAGTTTGAGGCTGTTATATCCTAAATGAAAGGTAATTTTAGAGAATAGATGATTGGCCCTCAGATTGGGAAATCTAAATCCTTCCCGCTGGTACCCCATATATCAATTGCTTAACCAAAGTATTATTTGTTCAGATAGTGAGAGAGCGGGCGAATTGGCGGAATCCTCATTACCGCCATTTTGTGGTGAGCCAGCAGTAGCCCATCACCAAGCAATTTTTGCACCATGGAAGATCAAACGATGGAGGAATAGGGAACTGAAGAATCACTGGAGAGACATGGAAGGTTGCCTCCAGGCTAAGAGATTTATAAAAGGTATAAGACTGGGGACTTGAAGTACCTTCTCTCCCTGAGTAGGATACAACTCAAGGCTATATCCACGTTCAATTTCGCTGAAGGCCACCTAGGTCAATATCCACGTTTCATTAATACGGTTTTGCATATTTGGGAAGGCAACACTCAAAGAAATCTTGCGGGAGTTGGTAATTAAAGATATCTTAAGATATTGTAGTCAGACCAGTAGATTGCTGGGAGAGAGGCTTCTTGAGAGCGTTTTGGAGGGGGATAAGAGCCAAACAGGCTTAGGTCCTGCGCCTTAGGGCACCCAATCTTAATAATAATTTGTTCAGATTTAACTGGTAAAAGAAAAATATTCATGATATTTTATACATTATATTTAAAACATCTTTAGATAAGCTCTTCAATTCCGCCTTCAATTTAATTCTACCGCAGAACAAGTAAAAACGGCATTCAATATTACATGTTAATTCTGAATCTTTTTTTTTGGTCTATTCATTTACATCTTAATAAAGAAGATATTTTAAAATAAAACAAATAAGAATATTATGTTGAAAGACATGTATGATTTAAGCGCGCTTGTATTTGAGTTAGCGTTTTCTTTCAGTCGGCGTTTTGTTCTTTTGAAGTTAAAATTCTATAAAAACACATGTTTCATATTTAAAAACAGCTGATTTACTTTTTTCTTTTAAAGGAGCAATAAATGTCAGCGTTGAAAAAGGGGGAGTATCGTGAAAAAAAAACAAGATGGCTAGTCTGTGAAGTAGAGCAATTGGTATAAAAGACTAAAATGAGATGACGCGAGGAAATTCAAGTGTATATAAAGAAGAAGAGTCTAATGAAGAATGCAGACAGATAATGAAAGAAAAAATGGAACAGAGGAAGAGAGGGGAGAGAAATAATCTCTCTTTTTTGAGTGGTACTCCTCATTTAGTTCCCCCAATAGGAGGGGGACAGAGAGAGAATGAGAACTGAAGAAAAAGAGAGACATTTCTTTGATCCTGTATAGATACGACAGTAACCCTCAGATAGATGCATGCTCCATATCCTAATGCTTAGACCGAAGTTTCTACGAAATTTCTGACTAATCAATTTATTCACTAACATAAAGCAGTTTTAATGCTGTTAAATGAAGCACGACATACATAATAGCATGCGTCCTTTTTCTTGAACCGTACGACATTCCCTTTTTGCAATTTACACAGTAATACATGACAAATTTGCTTCAAACTTCTAACTCTCTAAGATGTTTAGTTGTCTTCAATGTTATACCACTAAGAACGAATCCGGACGTCGCACTTCCGGTCAAACAGTTTTCTTCCAACACGGATTTTTGGCAACAATTTAACCTTAATTAATATTAAATAACGGTGGAATGATACAATAAACTAAATTAGCACTTTTTCAGACGAAAACATTCTCAAAGTATAATTTAGATTGTTGTGGTGGTTGGTTCCGCAGAGCTGG
>JAAEAF010001951.1:0-21789 GCA_011037195.1 Triatoma infestans | reverse complement strand
GTAGCCGAAAATATTTACGATAAACTTTTCAATCGCTGTGTGCAATATTTGATTACATATATGTATATAATCATTTGTTAAAAGTTATGAATTTTTTTTTTTTTAAATACAATCCAGTATAATTTCCTTCGTTTCATCTACAATGTCGTCAAGGAGAACAACTTTATTTTCGTAGCTATATTTATAAAATCCCGCGACCTGGTTCTTTACGTAGAAATACTTACATAGAAGGCAGTAAATTCGCCACAGAAAGCTGACTCAGAAATATTAGAAAATCATGGCGCCCAACATCGTGCTACCAAGCGCACTTAAAATCAGGATAGGCGGTTCTATCACCTAAAAGTTGTCTATATGATAAGATAAACTGGCCATTTGGAGAGGCTTAGGTCTGTCTCCAACTTTACTTTAAAGAAAACGGGATAATCATCAAACCGTCGTTAAAGAAACCAGTTAACAATCAGTCAGTTACCAGTAGAGTCAGTCTATAACTCAACTAAAGAGTACGAGTTGCCAAGGTTTCACCTCGCTCTTGCGGCAAGTAAGAATTCTAACTCTTATCAGATCACTCATTGGCGAGTCGCAACATCATTCGACATTCATCACGCTGCCAACCTACCATAATCATTCATTCTTTGCTCGGTCTCACTCTCTACACACACTACACACTCTTTTCATCTTACTCAGCAAAGTCGTAAATATATAAACTGCAAGTTTAGTGTACGTTTGTGGGTTGATTCATTTAACTCAAAATCTGCTACAATTAATTACATATACGAGGATCATTCAACAAGTAACGAGACAAATTGCTGTAGCTAAAAATGATTTATTCAATCAATACATAACTTTGGCTACTTTTCAACATATTTACCAGCAACATTTATACACTTGTCCCATCGTTTTTCTAATTTTTGTATGTCTCTGGCATAAAATTCTTTGGGTTGATCTTTGGAAGCCACTTTTGCACCTGATTTTTAACTTCTTCATTGGCTTGTAAATGTTTCCCATGTAGAGCCTCTTTAAGGGATCCAAGCAGATGGAAGTCCGACGGGGCGAGGTCGGGGCTATAGGGGGGATGTGGAAGGATTTTCCCATCCCACTTTCTTTGTGGGCATCCGTAAGTTGTCTTGGAACCCATCGCGCACAAGTTTTCTTGTTTTGCAACTTATTCTGAATAATGTTATGGCGAGTTCTAACACTCGCATGCACTTCTTCAGTTATCAGTTCAACAGTAATACATCTGTTGTCCTGAATCAACGCGTAATGCGCGATTCGAGGGAGGAAGTTGCAGTTTGACCGGTCGTCCACTTCTGTGCTCGTCACTGACACTTACACGGCCACTTTTAAAATGTTCTACCCATTTGTAAACGTTCGAACGGTTCCAAGAATTATTGCCGTACACTTTCAATACCCTTTCGTGATTTTCACTACCTTCGCACCCTCTGCAACTAAAAGTCTAATCACTGAACGTTGTTCTTCTGAGGTGCAATGCTCGAGCGGACTCGCCATTGTTAACTGAATATATTTGAGGTTATGCTTACCAAATACTCTCGAACAGCTGATGAGAAACTAAGTACAAGAATGCCAACTTGACGCACTGAAACTATTATATTGATTAAACAAACTGTTTCTGAGCTACAGCGATATATCTCGTTACTTACGAGTTGAATGACCCTTCTATATACGGGGGGAAAAAAATCTGTTTCAATTAATAATTTAATTTACTAAAACTGGTGTTTGTGTTTTATGACTTCACTCATGAGAGAGTGAAAAAAAATATTACACTTATAACAGCTTTATTTTCAATATCAATAAACTAAATAACGGTGTTAATGATATGTTACAAATTATACCTCTCCTTATTGTACTCATAATTGATTTTGAGGCACCTATAATAAAAATTTTTTTTTTTTTTAATCAAGTTCTGTGTGTTGAACGAAATATCTAAAAAACAACGAATCTTAGGAAGCTGAAACTTTGGGGTACCAAATCATTTCTGACGACACTAAGGTTTCGATCACAATCTAACAACCGGAAGTGCGATTGTGCAATGAAATAGAAAACACCACAAATAATCATCAAATAGCAAAATTTTACCTAATATTTTATTGAAAGTTTTTTTTGGAACTTTTTTTGAATATCCTTGCGAATAAAAACAGAAATTTTAAAATTAGATTGAAAAAACAAACCTAGTGCATTCACTGTCCTGGTTGCAGCAGCTGGCAACTTTAGCAACATAATTGGTGCACTCTGTCATATTAATGGAAGTCATCTTTATACCTATTTACTTCTGGCAAACTATGGTCCTCACCGAATGTAAGAATGCTTTTTTCTTTTCCTCAATGTTCACTTTAGAAAATACATGTTTAGCAGACGATCTGTTCTACGCTGGTAGAAAATCACAGTTTGCCAGAAGTAATAGGTACGAGGCATGTTCAGTAAGTAAGTGTATTGAATTTTTGTAGTTACAAAAATTTTTATTTGAACAAAAAAATTACCTGGTTACATTAGTACATATATAAGCTATTTTTCGAATAGTCACCATTCTTCTCAATGCAGATGGTGAACCGGAATATTAATTTTTTGATGCCTTCCTCGAAGTAGTTTCCCGCCAACCCCTTCGTCCAATTCACTACCTCCCCCTTCACCTCTTCGTCGGTTGAAAACCTTTTTCCACCCATGTGCAGCTTCAGGGAGGTAAAGAGATAGTAATCTGAAAGTGCTAGGTCAGGGTAATGCGCGGGATGGTTCAGGACATCCCATTTAAACGAGGCAAGCAGTTCCTTCGTGGCGTTGGCCATGTGTGGTCTGACATTGTCGTGCAGCAGGCAGACTCCCTTTGTCATCATGCTTCTCGTTTTGTTCTGAATCGCCATCCGCAATTTTTTTAAAGTTTCACAGTATCTTGCAGAGTTGATGGTCTCCCCTTGAGGCATATATTCAATTAAAATTATGCCTTGACAGTCCCAAATCACGGTTGCCATGATTATCTTGGCTGAAATTGTGGTTTTGAACTTTTTGGCGGAGGGTGAAGAGGTGTGACGCCACTGTTGAGACTGCCTTTTGGTTTCAGGTGTGTAGTGTGCAACCCAAGTTTCATTTCCAGTAATAATGGAGCGGAGAAATTCATCTCCATGGAGTTTGTAGCGTCTCAAAAACTCTTGCCCGGTCTCCACTCGATTGAACTTGTGTTGGTCTGCCAGCTGTTTTGGGACCCACCTCGCGGACAGTTTCCGATATCCAGGGTTTCTGTGATGGTTTCGTATAGCAGAGATCTGGAGATTTGCGGAAACATCGCAGAAAGTTCATCCACAGTCAATCTGCGATCGTCACGGAGCGCATTTTCGATTTTTTCCACAATTTCGTCAGTCACAATTGAAGGTCTTCCGCTCCTCTGATCATCATGTACAGACGTACGACCGTTTTTAAACTCGTGACCACTTGAACACTGTACGATTCATAGCTTTATCACCATATGCAGTTTTTACCTCATTATAAACCTCAACCGGAGTTTTTCCCTTACAAACGAGATAACGGATGACGCCGCGTATTTCACACTTGGCGGGAGATTGGATTGACATTTTTCACGAAACGTATTGTCGCGTCGACAGTTCTGAAGGTACTGACCTCGAACCGGTCTCGTTGCGGAGGGGAGGAATCAGGCTACACGACAGTGTAGCCAACATGTCGAAAACAAAATCCCTCCGGCTGTTAGAGCCTCAGTAAACTTACTTACTGTAGAACGATGGCTTAATATTAGTAGGGATAGATTGCACAAATTATGTAATGGACATGTTATAAAAATTGCCGGATGCTACAACAAAACAGCATTGGGCTTTTTTAGTTTAATTTTGAAATTCCAAAATTTTTGTTTTTATTCGCAAAGGTATGTATGTATTCATTAAAAGTTGAAAAAAAAAAAATGTTCAGAAGCATTTCAATTTAATAAATATTATATGGATATAATTGTGTTAACTGATGATTATTTGCATATTTTTCCATTTTTCTAAATGCAAGGGTTTAATTGCCACTGGAAAAAGTGTAAATACATTTGGAAATTGATTTAAATTATAAATAGAAAAGTTCAATTCAAATATCAGTGTTATCGCTCGTTTTATCAAAACAAATAGAAAAGTTCAGTTATAAGTGGAACAAGATTAAAATTTATTTGAAAAAGATTAAATAAAATGGAATGGTTTAAAATATAAATGGAAAATGCCTAAATAAATACTGGAAAAGATTCAAATAAACTTGGAAATGCAATACTTAAATATATATATACACTGATCTTAAATTATTGCAAAATGAGAAATAAGCAAAACAATCTGGGAGTTCTTTTTCAAATCTCCGTCATTTTTCACGAGGAAAAGCTTACTTATCCGGCGCTATAGCCCAATGGAACCTTGGCCTCCGCTCTTCATCGGTTTCTATCCTGCGCATTCGTCCTCCAATCTCGAACACCTGCTCTCTTGGCGGCATTTCTTACCACCTGATCCAACTATCCATTTTTTGGTCTTCCCATAGGTCTGTACTGAAGTATTCTTCTGAGCAGCTCTTTCTCTGTCATTCATACAATGTACCCGGTTTATATTGTATCGGGTAATCGGTTTATTTTTATCCATTTTCGATGGTCATTTTCTTGAAGACATTATATACACCAATAGGTCCATAGATTCTCCCTCAATATTTTTCTTTCCAATATATTCAGCTTTTATTGCAAACCCAACATTCAGAACCATATGTCAGAACGATAGCTGCAATTTCGTCTCCTTATCAATTAATCTAGACTTAAAATGTTTTTGCAGGTTATAGGAGTCAAGATAAATAAAAGCATTAATCTTCTCAAAGGAGTAAGTCCATTACCTCCAATAGCGAATCACTTCTACGAGCCTTTTGGCTCGCGACACCACTTGAACACACTCGTACGATTCATAGCATTATCGCCATATGCAGTTTTTACCTCATTATAAACCTTAACCGGAGTTTAGTAACTTTACCGGAGTTTACTAGTAACTACGTCTGTAGTTACTACACTACACACAATCCACTATTTTGTGGATTAAACATATTACCTCGGTAATATGGTCTACTTTCCTTTACCCAAACCACAATACGTTCTCTCTTCTAGTGGCATGTACTTGGTTTTATTAAATTTATAACCAACCAATCCCATATTATTTGCTGCTCCTCCAATTGTTTGAAGCTCATGCTCTGACCTACCATTGATATCGACATCATCTGCATACGCTAATAACTGGACACTGATTTATTCCTATCTAGTCCAGAGTCTGGTGCAATATTAAATAATTAACATGGCAATGCGTCCCCTTGCGTAAGTCTATTTTCTACTTTTAAGGGGGCAATTTGATTCGACCTTTGGTTTTCTCTATTATCATGCTAACAAGTCGAATAAGTTTCGCTGGTGTTCCCAACTCTTTCATTGCCTGGTATACTGGCGAAGTTTTATTAACTTTATCATATGCTGCCAGATATGCAACGAATAAATGATGAGTTTCAGTGCCATATTCTAACGTCTTTTCCAAGAATCTGCCTTATTTGAAATATCTGGTCACTTGTGGACTTCCCTTTACGAAATCCACTTTGATAATCTCCTACACTTTTATCCACATATGTTAACAATTTGGTGTACAGTATACTAGATAAAACTGTATAAGCAGTATTGATTAAGGAAATCTGTCTGTAGTTACTACACTGCACACAATCCACTATTTTGTGAATTAAACATATTACCCCGGTAATATGGTCTACTTTCCTTTATCCAAACCTCAGCAATCAACTGTCTCCTGGTCCTTTTAAAAGATCTCCCAGAATGAATGTCAAACCCAGGGAGCTTTATTATTTCTCAACTTTGCCAATGCTTCCATTACTTCTTCAATCGAGGGTGGTATATATATCTTCTTCATTTTCTTCATCATCTTTCCACCAGATTTGTGCTACTAGTCTCACATTCATCTCTATTAATGTCATTCAACAGTTCATCAAAGTATTCTACTCATCTTCTTCTCATGATTCCATCTTTTTCACCGATAATCCTTCCTTTTTTATTTCTATATGCACTCGTTTTAGGTTTCAATTCCTTCCTATCTTCTAGCATTAGTTATTAATTTGCAAACATTAATATTAATACAAAATGTTAATATTTTTATCCCAGTCCTTAAAATTGGAATATTAAAAGTAGATAGGCAGAGTTTATTTCTTTTAATCTCTAGAGATTATCTAGAGCCATTTATACTCACTAGAGATTATACTCACTTGAGGAAAGCACAACTTTCCTCAAGGGTTTGAGTCGAATAATTGATAGATTAATACAGAAGGAAAAAAAAAATTGATGGATAACGGTATTAACCAAAAGATCATCGCGAAAAGAATGATTTGTGTTCTGAGAAAAATTTTTTTTAAAAATATTTCATAATTTTTATTTTGTTTTCTAGAAGAAGTTTAAAATGAAGCCAACAATTATCCAATTATTTTATGTAACTTTTTTTTTCCATCGTACTCAACATTAAAGCTTTTACTCTCGCCTTTTGTGTTAATTGATGGAGCGTGCTTAAATGTCGGTATGTGCTTTCCGTTTTACTTACTCCTTCTCCAATTTAGGTACAACCGACCACGATAAATCATACCCTCAATTCACCAGCTAATCGTCTAATTATGGAAAGAGTAGATAGTGTAGGTATGGTGTTAGGGGAAAAAGCTTTAGGGGATTCCTACCACCTCCACACGCACACTTGCCACTATCTAGTAAAGGAGCAGGTATATGGTCCTCTCTTAAATGGGGAGGTGGAAGTTAAAGTAGGAGAGGATTTTCACTACTGCCCCAATTACAGAAAATTAGTTTAACTTCCAACTAGATAGAGGAAGAAGTTGCTATTCCTTCCCCTGACCTCTTCCTCATCCTCTTTCACAATATAACCTCCACTGTTTCGTTCTTCTCTATGCCAACTAAATCCTCTCTCTCTCTCTTCACTTCTCCTCTAACAGTCGTCTATATAGGCCTGGTTAAATCGACCAAAATTCTACTCTATCCACTTTTGCTGAGGTTGGATTTAGCCAAAGGATCCTCTATATATTTCTTTGGATTAATTTATATACCCGATATTTATGGTTTCGATAGATAGACCGCGCTATATTGTATATATTTATTGTTGTCATTATTTTTCTCACTTTATAATTATTTTTAGATTTATTTATTTTTATTTGTAATATATTATTTCATTTTTTTTTCTCTCCTAAAATAATACGTGAATATTATTATTATTATTTTTTTGGCGCATCAACTTATAAGATTATTTATTAGCGCCCCTCAGTTTGTATGTTCTCCACTCGGTCCGCACGAGCTAGGATTGGCACATATTCAACCTTTGTGGCATTCAAATCATATTATTTTTATTATTGTTTTATTATTATTATTATTATTATTATTATTATTATTATTATTATTATTATTTCGGGGCTGTAGAAGAAGTGGTGAGAACTGTCCACACGGCACAGCAGGGTAACCACTACTCTAGAAGAGTTGTGCTACTTGCGACACTGGATGTTCGCAATGCATTTAACTCGGCGAGGTGGACCGATATGCTGGCAGCTCTGGCTATAGATTTTCGAATACCGAAGTACCTTCTCCGCATGGTAGAGAGCTATCTGTGGGACAGGCAGCAGAGGTATGAATCTACGGACGGAACCCGGTGTAAAGAGATCACAGGAGGGGTGGCTCAAGGATTTATCCTGGGCCCCGATCTGTGGAATATATTTTATGATGGCATTCTGCGCCTGGAAATGCCGGATAGTGCATTCCTGGTGGGGTACGCGGATGATGTTGCTGCTGTGGTTGTCACACGGGATACCGAAGACGCCCAGATAAGGTTGAGCCAAGTAATGAGACGGGCGAGCACTTGGTTAGAGGAGCATGGCCTGAACTTGGCGATGGAGAAAACGGAAATAGTTCTGCTTACCAGAAGGCACATTCCCACGAGTATAGAGATACGTGTGGGGGACGAGTTAGTAGTAACGAAGAGCGCTGTCAAGTATCTTGGCATACGCTTGGACACTAAACTCTCCTTCTGGGAACAGATAAGGCACTCCTCAGACAAAGATGGGCGGCTGAGAGAAACGGTCTGGAGCAGGAATTAGGCCGTTTGACAACCGAGTCCATCGTGGAGACCATGCTGTCCTGCAATGATTATTGGGTCAAAGTAGCATCCTTCGTTGAGATAATACTGCGGCAAAAGAAACAGGCGCTAGACCAACGCCTACAGCTGTTGGTTTAAAGTAGTATTGAGGAAGAAGGGGCCTGAAAGGGCTTAATACGAGGCACCACCCTGATGCATTGCGATAAGTGGTTCCAGGGTGGGTACCATGCCTGTAAGGAGGAGATTGGGTTTTTTAGTGGGTGAGAGTCCCACATATCTGGGAACACTATCCCCAGATGTGCATAATGCATTTTTACCCCTCCCGAAAAAAAAAATTTTTATTATTATTATTTTATTTTATTATAAATTAACAATATTATAAAAGTTGTAATATATATTTTTTTCCTAGGAGCCTCTACAGCTCATTGTTCGGTGATCGACAGTGTTGTCTATAGCGAGAGAATACTGTCCGGAGGCCGGCCACTGCCGGTCTCAGTGCACTCACTGAGAAGGCTTCAGTCGCCAATGACTATAGATGTTGTTTTGTTATTGGTTGATGTGTGTATGTTCTGGCACGTGCGTTATTGGTAAAGGGCTTAAGTGTATGTAAGTTTTTGAGAAGAGAGATGTTTTTTTAAGATGTAGAGAATAAAAACCACTGTTTTAAATAAAAATTAGATTATAATTTATTAATTTAGATGATTTACAAGTAATAAATATTTGTTACTTGTGAATAATCAATATAAACTTAAATATACTCTTGCACTTAAATATACTTTGTACTAGATTGATACAAACGTTAATTTAACACTAACTGGCTCTGATGTTGAGAGAGTTCACTGCTTGAATGCTTTGGAATAGACTCATTCAAACAATACTGGTGTTAGTAGTTAAAACTTGCCTTTTATATATGATATCAGAAGGGGGTTAAAAGGACAATAAGTGGCCGAGTCCACCGACTTTGATTCGCGTATATAAAATAATATAATTAAAAAATTTAATTTCGTACCCAAAATTTCCACGTTTAAAGTAAATCGGTTGACAGGAAGAGGTGCTGCTTTTACATTTAATGGTATTTTCAAATTATAAGAATTTTAAACTTTTTACTTTCTCTTACTCCTAGTAAGAGGAAGTATTGTATCGTGTCAAATTTTCGATATCGAGTTTTCACCGGAAATATCCGTTTTGAGGTCCCCTGAGTCCAAAAAAGTGGTTTTTAGCAAATGGTCTGTGTGTGTGTGTGTGTGTGTGTGTGTTCCGTGTGTGTGTGTGTGTGTGTGTATGTATGTATGTATGTGAGCAGCATAGCTCAAAAACGAAAAACCGTAGAAAGTTAAAACTTGATATTCCATTTAGGCATCACCGTGGGATCTGACACTACGTTATATGTCAAAATTCCTCAACCGGAAGTACCACTTTACTAGTTAGATTTTTTACTTTTTTGCGATTTTCTCAAAAATGGCTCCGACGATTTTCTTTAAACTCGAAACATCAACCACACATACAAAGAGCTACAACTTTTATTTGAAACATTTCTCCGGGAAAAATGCTCTGAAGGGCACTTTTGGGGGAGGGGTGGGGTTAGGTTTTCATCTAAAGTGCTATTTCAGTTTATTTCACAATTCTGTCATCTAAATAATGTTAATTTGAATTAAATATGTTGTTGAAATTCCGAGTTTGAAAAAAATCGGATAACCGGAAGTGCGTTTACTTTACCACTTTACTAAATGATTTATTCACTTTTTCAAAATTTTCTCAAAAATGGCTCCGACGATTTTTATGAAACTTGTATATAAACTAAACATGCAAAGATCTACAACTTTTATCTAAAACATTTCTCTGGGAAAATTCTTTTAAGGGCACTTTTAGGGGAGGGGTAGGGTTAGATTTTCATCTAAATTGCTATCCTAGTTGATTATACAATTCTATCATCCAAACATAATTAGTTAGAAATAAATGGATGGCTGAAATTCCAAGTTTCAAGAAAATTAGTAAACCGGAAGTGCGCTTTTACTGAACAGTTTTTTCAGTTTTCGACGAATTTCATTAAATTTGGTACACAAACTATAAAATTTGTCAATTATCATTTGAGAACTGGAGTAAGAGAAAGTTGTGTGAGTGCCTATTACACCAGATTTTTACTTTCTCGTTTACTCCTAGTAAGAGGAAGTATTTGTTAATCGTGTCAAAATTTCGATATCGAGTGTTTTTCACCGCGAAATATCCGTTTTGAGGTCCCCTGAGTCCAAAAAAGTGGTTTTAGCAAATGTCTGGTGTGTGTGGTGTGTCCGGGTGTCCGTGGTCCGTGTGTCGTGTATGTTATGTGAACAGCATAGCTCAAAAACGAAAAACCGTAGAAAGTTAAAACTTGATATTCCATTTATTTTTTTTTATAATGACTCTACGACTTTCTTTGTAAATATCTGGAACGATTGCAGCATTTCTTTTTACTAGAATTATGATAAAATGAAAATAGGCAATAGTTTCCCCCACAAGTAAATATTTACCTGTTCCAACCCAGCACAAAGTTAGATTATAACCATCTTCGAATATTATAAAGTCGTAAATTTATGTAATTTACGTTTTTCGAACGTTAAGTTATGTATCAGATCCTCTGGGATATCTTTCCTGGGACTCGAGTATAAATTTACTGCAGGTTTTTTTTTTTTTTTTTTAAATCTGTATCGCTGTTTTACCTGCTTACATTACTTTACTTCTTACAAAGATAAATTTATGTTGCCCCATTTTTAAATAAACAAGTTTCGTTGAATTTCACACACCGCCATTTTCTTCATCGATTCATTGATTCTTCAATTTATTTTCTATTAAAACAGTGTCATTGCAGACAATTTTCATTTTTTTTTGGCTACTGAATTGTTTGAAACGGCTAAGTAGAGCCGGGTCCCCAAACATTGTACCCTCCAACTTATTAGATTTCCAGTTAATTCTTACCTTATCTTATTTCTAATGTTTGTAATTTCTGATAATGCTCTTCCGTGTATTCATTAAAATTTATTGCGTATTATGGCGAATATCTTATTTTATTGTCCATTGTTTTTTTTTTTTATATAAAATTTATATTATAAAAATTTTATCTTCTGTGTAAATTTTTAAACATTGCTTGATATATGGGGGCCCCAGCAGTGGCCTAAGTGCTGAGAACCTACTTGGAGGCCTCGAGGTTCTAGATTAGATTGATATATAACCAACTGTTTTAAATTTTAAAGATTTATTTATTTATTTTTTTTGTCAAAAATATTTTTAATTATTTTAGATGATTTAGTAAAATATATTGCATTTAAAATTATAACTTTATTACGGGATGAATAATATATTTTATCAACAAATTACTGGGTATTATATAGGGACTGTTTAATTTCTTGATACGTTAGTCATTAGTTTTTTTATGCAGAAATATTTATGTAAATAATTTATTTGTAGAAATGGATGAATTTGTTTACTTTTGTAAGCAAAAATTATTTTGTGCTTTAAATATCACCAGAAAGATGGTAGCATAGGTTTCGATGAAAACTGGTCAACTGGATGTGCGACATTATCTTACGCAATTTTTACTTTCTCTTACTCCTAGTAAGGGGAAGTATTACAATCGTGTCAAATTTTCGACATCGAGTTTTCACCGGAAATATCCGTTTTGATGTCCCCTGAGTCCAAAAAAGTGGTTTTTAGCAAATGGTTTGTGTGTGTGTGTGTATGTGAACAGCATGGCTCAAAAATGAAAAACCGGAGAAAGTTGAAACATAATATTCCGTTTAGGTACCACTTGGCTAGTTGGTTTTTTTTACTTATTTGCGTTTTTCTCAAAAATGGCTTCAACGATTTTCTTCAAACTTAGTATATCAACTACACATACAAAGAGCTACAACTTTTACTTGAAACGTTTCTCTAGGAAAATCCATTTAAGGGCAGTTATGGTGAGGGGTGGAGTTAGGTTTTCATCTAAAGTGCTATTTCAGTTTATTAAACAATTCTATCATCTAAATAATGTTAATTAGAATTAAATGTGTTGTTGAAATTCCGAATTTTTAAAAAAGTCGGATAACCGGAAGTGCGTTTACTTTACCACTTTACTAAATGATTTTTTTTTCACTTTTTCGCGATTTTCTCCAAGATGTCTCCGTCGATTTTCTTGAAACTTCATATTTAAACTAAACATACAAAGATGTACAACTTTTAATTAAAACATTTTTCTGGGAAAATTCATTTAAGGACACTTTTAAGGAGGAGGGATGAGGTTATGTTTTTCTCTAAAGTGCTATCATAGTTGATTATTATACAATTCTATCATCCAAACAAAATTAATTAGAAATAAATAGATGGCCAAAATTCCGAATTCCAAGAAAATTAATAAACCGGAAGTGCGCTTTTACTGGATTTTTTTTTTTCAGTTTTCGACGAATTTCATTAAATTTGTCAATTATAATTGTATTGGTATCGTTTTATTGATGCCGGAAGTTGAAGTGATGAGTAAGAGTAAGAGATTGTTAATTAGGGGGTATGAGATTAGAGAGATGGTATTCGAAATGCGTACTACTGATTTCTAAAAATATACTATATTTTAACAAATAATTTATAGAGATATAAAATAGAAAAACTAAGATGCACAATTGTAAATAACTATAAGAATTATAAAATGAATATAAAATATTAAAGAAGTTAGTAAAGTGTTAAAACCTTAAATAGGGACGCGCTCGCGATGTGAGATGGTGCTTCTGATCTGAAAACTGATGTAGACGTTTGATGCCTGAGTCGAACTGAATCCCTCCTCCAGTGGGGCGACGTGTTATATTTGCATCACTCACACATCGACGCTGATGTGTAAGTACGTGTAACACTAAGACATCTCTTGTGGTATATTGACCCTAGGGGAGGTCAGTAGTTAACAAGGGCTGATTTGGCCGGGGTGGCGACGCTTTGTTAACAGATGGTGGGCCAGGTAGGCCAGCAAGGTATTATCTCTTGACTGTATATTGACCCTTTTTGAAAGAAATACAAAAAGGGTTTGCCGCGGTTCATGACCTGCAGGTAGCGGCTGGCTGGACCCTTTTCCAATTTTCAACCACTAGTTGTAATTTTTAGATTTATTTAAAAATTATCTCTTCTTTTTTTCTTGCTGTCGCTATCACATCACATAATTATGAGAACTGGAGTAAGAGAAAGTTGTGTGAGTGTTTCACACCAGATTTTTTGTTTGTTTTGTTTTCCAGATTATCTGATTTTCTCGAAAAAGCTCTAACGATATTTTTACTTTCTCTAAACTAACTTTTAGAGGGAATTATTGTAATCGTGTCAAATTTTTGAAATCGAGTTTTCACTGGATATATCCGTTTTGAGGTCTCTTGGTTTGAGGTTTTGCATCAGATATTTTTTTTTTAGTAAGTTATACTTGTCTACTGCAAGATTATTTAGATTTTTTAGGGGGGATTTTAATAGTTTATTTTAGGAGAGTTGCTAATTAACACATATCTCTGCTACTTAACACATCACAGTCTTACGAGTGAGTTTTTGTACTTTTCTTTTGTAAACAAACTTTGTAAAAATAACATGACAAATGCATAGATTTTTGATCATTTCATCATATCTTGCTAGTTCATGCTGGGATAGAAAAAGGCTACCCTAATTCACTAAATTTATTTTTACTGTATCTCCAATAACAAGTGAAATAATAGTTAAACTATTAAAAATGTAAAATCAAGCGATAAGAATACGATAGTAGTATTTAAATAGTAAATGATAAAGAAAAGTAATGATTAGTTTAGTTTAGTTTAGTTTAGTTAGTTAACTATTGTCAGTGAATTTTCCTCCCAGTTGTCTCATTACAAACAATCCAATTAGGTTTGACATTACCAGCAGACATGAAAACATTCTTCTACTTTACACTGAACATAATCACCTTGTAGTTACACTTATTAGCGAAGACACCGCTCTGTACTAATCAACTTAATTTCAACTCTTATTATATCTTTGTCTAATAAGTATTTCCAGTTTCTCCTTTCATTGCAAATAGAATTGCTTTAATTTTACATGGAATGGGTTTTATAATCGGAAATTTATGTTTGGGACCCTTTCAGTACGAAAAATATATTTTTAGAGATTGATCTATGAACGTGCATGTTTTTTTTTTTTTTACTGTAAATAAAATGCAGCAAAAAAAGTAAATAGAATAATCGTAAGAAGCTCTAACTTGTTATTTGGTTCAGGAACCTCCCCGTCGAAGGATTCAATCAAAATCCATGTATTTGAAGTGCAGCTTTATGGTCTATTTTTGTTTTCTTCTTTAATTTGTTGCAAATTTCTTAGAAAGGTTTCCAAAGATTTTTTCAAATCCGGCGTACTAACTGCTCACGATATATATAGCCAATCACATTCATTTTAAACATTTTTCAGAATTTAGTGGAAGAAAGAAATGCAAAAATAATAGTTTTGAAAAATAGTTTAGAATATTTTATAGTTTGAAAAATAGAGTTTTGTCAAGATTTTAAAATGTATCTTAGTGCAGTGAAAAGAGTGAAGTATTATAATTTAAGGTCATTGCTATTAAAGAGACAAAGGCACAAGAATCCGTTAGGGTAATACAATACCATTTGGCCTGCTCTAGTTTTGTGAGAGCAGGGCTTTCTATATTCTAAATTCTGCTTTCAAAAAAAACAAAAAAAAAAAAACAAAACAGTCTGAATTAGACATTGAACCAGAACACTTGTCTCCAGGAATCCGCTCTCTTAGCATCAGTGCTAGTCATAAGTTAAAACATAAGAGTCTAGTTTCAGTATATTAATAAACAAATGAAATTTTGTTGTGTGATGTTATATAGTAGTAGCTTGTGGCGTGAGCGGTTTAGTAAAGGGCTTGTGTGTATGTTTGAGATAGAGATAGAAGTATTAAGAAATAATCAAGAGACCACCACTGTTTTTGAAATAATTATATTATTCTCTAAATGAATTTAAAATACTTTACAATATCATAATATTATGCTTATTAAATACTGAAACTCTTATGTTTTTAACTTATGACTGGTACTGATGCTAAGAGAGCGGATTCCTGGAGAGAAGTGTTCTGGTTCAATGTCTAATTCAGACTGTTCTTTTTTAAAAGCAGAATTTATACTGTGTAAAGAATGCCCTGCTCTTACAAAACAGTTGGCCATGTGGCATTGTATTACCCTAACGGATTGTTGTGCCTTTATCTCTTTAATAGCAATGACCTTAAATTACAGTACCTGACTCTTTTCACAGCACTAAGATACATTTAAAATATTGACAAAGCTCTATTTTACAAACTATAAAATATTTCAACTGTTGAAATTCTAAGGGAGCTGCAACATTAAACTTGACCTCCGGTGGCTCTTCTTTAAATTTGCTAAAAGTCCATAAAACATTTAAGACATATAAATGTATTGCTAGAATTCCCCACTTGGAAAAAATTCATATTCCTTCAACTGAATGTGCAACATTTTCTCGAATAAGTTTCATGTTTTGTGGGATTTTCTCGAAAACGGCTACATCAATTTTATTTTTTAAAGCTAACTGGCGTATACTTAAATTTAACTCTTTTATTTAAAGGATTGTCTAGATGAAATATTGCTGTAAGCTGTTTTATGAGGAATCTTTAACTTAACAATAAACTGCCAGTTCTAGTTTGAATCAAATTCATTTCAATTAGTTCAAGTTGATATAATTTGAAATTTGGCGCCATAAATTCTGTAGACCCCCAAAAATTTTATTTTATTTTTTTGGAAAAATGTAAAGTCACATTTTTCTGGTTAACCGAACTTATTTTTTGAAATATGTTGCGATTTTTATTTTTTGAAATATTTTGTTCACACACACAAACATATACAATGATTATTCGCTAAAAACGTTATTTTCGTATTCAGTAGACCTCAAAACATATATGTATATATTTCAATGAAAACTCAATTTCGAAAATTTGACACGAAACGCCGCAATAGTTCTTCGTTAAGAGAAAAAGATATTTTAGCGAATGGGGCCTCTCTATTGTATTCTTTCTCGTAGCTGGGATGTCATTTATAGTTCCGCCTAAAAGTACCATAATAAACTTGTTACGCTATATTAAGTGTGTGGGCATATGCGATAAGTCGTATCCGAATTCAGTGTCGGAAGGTTTTAGGTACAATTTGTTGTTGTTTTTTTTTTAACTTTAGGCGCGTCAATATTCATTGGCGCCCGGAGCCTTTTCAGTGCACTGCCGGTCTCCGGACAGTGTGCTTTCGTTACAGGCAAACTAGCCACCACCGAACAGTGAGCTGTAGAGGCTCCTAGGAAGAACAAGTCTAAGGGTAGTGTAGGGGTAGTGAACCCCCACCACTCATCCACTCTAGCGGACAGAAACAGCCCCTCTCGCAAAGAGAGGAGAGGCTCGGCCAATGTATATATATATATGAGAGATAGGCAATCAGACATCATTCAGATAGAATTCAGTTGATTCACACACAGATATCACTCCGTTATTATAACTCTCATCTCTCCGTATATATCATTTAGCCACGTCAGTCTGTCAGTTCAGTTCAGTAGTTCTTAACTCCATAGTGTAAAGTCCTTGGCAGTCAGTCATATATATTTATATCAATTACATATCTTAACCATCTTAAGGTGTTTATCATTCATCAAATCAAACAACCAAGCATCTCCTCACAACACCCTTACAGTAGCATAGCTGGACTCGAACCCGGGACCTCCCGCGTGGGATTCCAGTGCGCTAACCACTGAGCTTAATCCCTTCCCCTTTAGGTAAAGTTGATATTTTAAAAAATAAAAGAGTATTCCATAAATTTTAAAGAATTCTATCTCCCCATTACATTATATATATTATATTATATTATTTATAAATGTTATTTATCAATCAATAAGAATGTAGATTGTTTTGGAAGAAGAAGTTTAGTTCTTTGCAAGTGCGCAGCGTATTAAGTAGTGAAATAGCAGCAGCAGGCAGCTGGAAGAGATAAGCCGATCTTTTTTCTTTATTATTTTATGTAGTTAGATTATCATGCCTTTCTGTCACATTTTTTTTTGTTAACTATATTTTAATGGTTTTGTGAGTGGGGTGAAGAAATAAAAAGTTCTAAAAAATTATGATAGTGTTAAGAATAGATTGTTGAAAATTATATTTGGCAAGAGGACCATTGTGGCTGGCTGGTTATTGTGATAGACTTCCAACATAAGGATTGTAGGATCGAATCCCAGTTAAGACAAGTTCTAAATCCCTTCCCTTTTAGGTAGAGTTAATATTTTAAAAAGTAACAAAAGAGTTTTGTATAAACTTTAAAGAATTGTATCTCCTTCTTCAGCAATCAGACTTCCAAACCTTCTCTGGATGATGTATCATAGCTCTGGGGATTAGAGTCTGTTCCATCTCCCCATAGAATATGCATATGCATCTTCAGAGATATATACGCATTTGTTATGATGGTTGGTTCCGCAGAGCTGGAAAGCATCAGAGACATTTTCCATGGTAGCCTGCTTCATTTTGTGGTCATCGACCGGTTTCGGGCGTTCGCCCATCTTCAGGATGCGTTTTTCAGACAGTGTGACAACACTGACTTGCACAGAGCAAATCAGTGTGACAACACTGACTTGCACAGAGCAAATTCAGTTTACAAACTCCGTTTACACACTTTACTTTTTAAAATATTAACTCTACCTAAAAGGGAAGGGATTTAGAACTTGTCTTAACTGGGATTCGATCCTACAATCCTTATGTTGGAAGTCTATCACAATAACCAGCCAGCCATAATGGTCCTCTTGCCAAATATAATTTTCAATAATCTATTCTTAACACTAGTGTGTAAACTAAATTTGCTCTGTGCAAGTCTGTGTTGTCACACTGTCTGAAAAATGCATCCTGAAGATGGGCGAACGCCCGAAACCGGTCGATGACCACAAAATGAAGCAGGCTACATCGGAAAATGTCTCCTGATGTATACGTAAAGATACCTCTGTACTTAGATATGTTTATCTTGATCTTTCTTCTTGCTTCTTAGTCTAGCGCGTTCAGGATATATATGTCTGAAAGATTTCGTTAGAGTGACGCCTTTCTTTTCCCGCCTTCGCAATGAACTCGCCATTCAGGTGTATACCAATATGACAGACTATGCTAAGTTTTCCCAAATATATGAGGAAGAATCTTCCTTCGGTAGACTAGGGCGGGAAAATACCATCTACTCTGAATTACTTAACAAGGATTCGGAAGTCGCTGGAATAGAAATGTTATCGTTGTACCGAATATTGCAAACAAATGTGAAGGTGAAAATGATTTGTAAAGAAGAAATTGAGTCAGTGACCTCAATCTTTATAATTAATACGAATATAAAGCGATAGTAAAATAATTGATTAAACAATTAAAATCCATTTAATAATAACAATCATACACGAAATAAATTGTAAAATACTTTTTAAACTAAATTGATTTGCCCTTAATATGACCTAGATTAAAAAATAAACGTTAAACTGGGTGAACAGCTGTCCTATTTTGTTCGTGTGATTTTAGTATACAAAAAATAAATAAATACACTGTTGAACATGAATGTTCCTGATATTTAATTCTAAAAACAGTTAAAAATTATTATTGCTATGCTTTTGAATAGACATTTTGCGTGTTTATATAAATTTCACTATAAGTTACTATAAAATTATGATTTATATTTAACTAAAATATATAGAATTTTTATTTTTTCAATAGAATTTATCAATTTATTTTTCATGTCGTTTTTCGTAATAATATGTCGTCGTTGCTCTTGAAAAAAATCGCTATGTGTAAAAAACAAAATTTTTCAGTAACAACAGAAAACATTCTAAGCGTTCATTTATTATTTATTTTTCTTCAAATTATCAAAATAGTTTTAGTTTTAAATCATATTTTTCAAACATTTTGGGCAAAATAAGAATAGAAACAATCGATAAGTATTATCGATTTTTTTATTTTTAAAGCACATGGCGGATTTACAATGTTCCCTTCTTTGTTACTTAGCGGTTTTATAATATGAATTATATTATTTTTTGTGAGAAGTCATTAAATAATTTTACTTTTTATTAATTTATAATATGGTAAATTAATAACAAACTGATACATTCTGTAGGGAACACACTGTAATCATTAGTAATTATTAGTACACAATGTCTTTCCTCCGACAAAAATCTGTATTTATATAATGTTATACTAATTTCTGCAAATTAACAAAACTAACATTTTAAAATAAATCTGTTAATGAAATCAGATTTTTGAGAAGAATTAGAAAGTTAATAATAATAAAAAAATGAACGAATCAGGATTACTAATTTTTGAAACTGTCGTAAAATAATTGATGTTCATTTAACATGAAGGGTTTCAATGACTGTAAGTTCCCCAATTTCTTCTTTTCAACTCGTAATGGCTTATGATAAAGTTAGGTAGGATCCATTTCATTGTGTTTATTTCTTCGTTGAGGAAGTGGCTCTCATCTCTGGCTGTGTCTAATTTTATACAACACCTCACCCTTTGAATATTTTAGAGCCCTTAAATCTGCCACAGTAGGATCTCCTGAGTTTCTTCCTGGCCGTATTGATTTATAGTTGTTTGGCAAGTTTTCGTAATTTTTGAAAAAAGAATAGTCCAATTGATCTACAATGTATGGATGATTTCTTCGGGTTTCTCCCATTTTCATTATATAGTGGGCTGGTGTATATATGGGTGGTTTAAAATGTCTTTCCAATGTAGAATGAACACTATCCACCTCCATCATGGTGTGCCCCTTCTCCAAAATTATTTGTTCAATTTCTATATTATTTGTTTTCATGGATATGTCTGATAATGCACTTGCTAAAGTCTTATTTCTGTTCTGATAAGAAAAGCCATCTGAAATTAAAATTATTTTCTTGTACTGCATGTTCTTTTTGATGAAATCGACAATGCAAGATATAAATTCATTTGCAGTTACTTTACCATCACCCTCATGCCAAACATACATGTGTACGTCTTTGTTGTTTGAAACATAAATTGTAAAATTATGTATCTGAAGTTTTTGGGTGTAATATTGCTTAGAAACCAGCAATTTAGGACACGATAAAACTCTTTGAACATCCATAGTTACAACAAGTGTATCTTCTGATTGTAAAGTATAATTGGGTTTCCCAAATGAAAAAATATTTTTCTGATTTAGGTTATGAGTGGTTATGGATAGAACAAGACGCCTGTCTCATAGATAGATTTAAAAGTCAAATGTTAACTGATCTAAAAACCAATTTATTTAATGCTGATTTACAAAGAATCAATAGATCAACTTTTAGTACTTTGTATAAAATTATTGTCGAAAATGATAGTTCAGACTCCTATCTAACGTTCAATACATCCTTCTACATTATCAAGTTAATCAGTCAAATTAGGATGGCCTCTGATGATACTTGCATACTGTATATTAAAGGTGAACGATATGAAATTAATTGTACTGAGAACTGTTTAATATGTGTTTGCGATAAAGAGAGTTTGGCTCACATTTTTATTGATTGCCCGTTGTATTCGAACTACAGAAATAAGTATTTATTAAAATATTATCCATACACACCAAAAAATATTTTAGTTATAAAAAATAAAAGTCACCTGCTTGATATCTATAATTTTATCTTTAATTCCTTAAAATTAAGGAAATTTGTATTAAAAAAATAGTATCACTTTAATGGCTTAATGTTTCAAAACAAAGTTAAAAATTTTGTATCAATATTTACTATACCATATGTAACTAACAATATTTACTATATCAGACTAATTAGTAGTTTATAGTACATAATTAGAGGAAGGTTTGCACTGATTATTTTATTTACAATAAAAGTGTATTTTTATTTTTATTTATTTTTTTTTTTTCAGCATTTGTATGTTGTATTAATTTATTTTTGTTTTTTGCGCTCAATTGTATCATAATATAGTAGATGTAAAAATAAATAAATAAATAAAGTGTATCTTCTGATGCTTCAGATACAGCTAACTTTTTTGCCTCACGTGCTTTATTCTTTTTAACTATATGTGCATTGTATTCAACTTCTGAACAGTTTCCTTCTTTGAAAGAAACGCACACATCACACTGATCTTTCCTGGGTTTGAAAATTGAAATTTTGTTATTATGTAAAACTTCTGAAAATGCTTTCCTTTGCACAGCTACTACCTTATTCTACTCACACCACTGCTTGTACACTGTGTGCATATGAGAGAGTGACCTAAAACTTTCATCTACATAAACTCTAGTGCTTGAAGATCTACAATAATGGCTCAGGACCTTGGGAATCATGTTCAACCATTGCAGTGCAGTATCTGTCTTCATTCTTTTCTTATTTTCTTTTGTTTTATCTTCGTTTCTTCTTTTCTCTGTTCCCGATTGCTCTTCCGAAGTAGTGCCACATGATGTTCTTATCCATTCATTGAATACATCTTTCTTAATTGCTGTTGTTGATAAAAAGAAATCTCTACATACCCTAACTTTCACGCCATCAGCTTTTGGAAGAAAACAGTCATAGGCATACTTCTTTCGAGGTGAAGTTGATTCGTCAGTTGAAGCCCTCCTCCTCAGTGGTTTTCTTAAGTTTACTAACCCTTTTATGTAGGCTTTTTTCTCGTCCCAAGTACCAAAATTCCAGACTGTTTC
>JAAEAF010001950.1:0-16984 GCA_011037195.1 Triatoma infestans | reverse complement strand
TCCCTCAAGTGTCATTTTTAGTTTAGGTTCTCCTAGTTCTAAATATAATATTGAAGTCAGTAAAAATAAATAATAGGAAGTAAATTTATCAATAATAAAGGGTAAATTGCTGTAAGTGTTTAACATCAGTTTTATATATGAGTATATATATAAATCAATTGTATTTTCATTTGTTTGCAGGTCAGGACTGGCAAATAGCGAGTGCCCTTAAAGTAACCATTGTGAAGACTAGAAGTAAAAAATATGCATGAAGACCAAATAGATTTCAAAATTTTGTGGCTAAAAATCGTGGTTTTTGAATGATAGCTACTTCTTTCCTAAATTTTATATTAACATCTATACTGGCTGCAACATGGTCACAAGGATTGGAATTAAATTGGACTACCAAACCATTTATATAAGTACCCGATTAGTTACAAACCTGGCAGGAAACAAACCAAAAAATTTTGCCTCTTGCAGGAAGTTTATAAATTTATCAGCGTAACATTTTCCATGTATTTGTTGAAGAAACAAAGGGGTCAATCAATAAACTTGCGGCAAAATTAAGGAATTTTTTTCTGCAAGAAATAGATTAGATAGAAATAGACAGGAATATTTAATAGATATTGAACTTTAAGCTCGTTACACTAGTTTAATTATAAGGATAAAATCTTATCTCAAAATTTATAATACAAAAAAAAAAAATTGAAATATTCTGTTTCCTTTCCTCTAGGAAACTTCATAATCAGTTAATGCACCTTGGACATCAAGTCAGGAAATTCTCAGCCTATCCGAACACAAGTTTAGCACGTTAATTTCCTTAAAACAGGTTAAACAATGAATTTAAGAACCAACACAAAGGAACTATATCTTAAACAAGTTATTTCAAGGTCAAGTGATTAGGAAGAACTCAAAAAATATTTGATTACATTTATCAAAAATATACTCTTCCTTCCGGCCATACCAGTTTCCCCAACCTTTACTTCCAAATCACCTTTATTCATCACTTTCTTTGTACATTCGTACAACTTGTTAAGCTTTATAACTTAATTGCAACTCAGATGAAATATCGGTTTAGTATCAACTTGGTAGTTATGCCATATCAAGATTATCAGAAATTTTCAAAAAAATAATACGGTTTAACAATCCCAAATAAATCAAGGGCTGAAGAGGGCGATTT
Organism: Triatoma infestans; assembly: GCA_011037195.1. Classification (NCBI taxonomy): domain Eukaryota; kingdom Metazoa; phylum Arthropoda; class Insecta; order Hemiptera; family Reduviidae; genus Triatoma; species Triatoma infestans. Next base: position 15,825 of record JAAEAF010001950.1, on the reverse strand, counting down.
TTTTTGTGGGGGGGAGGTTTGTCTTAACTATCGGGGCGTTTCTGACATTCTTAAACCAATATAATCACAAAGTTGATCAATACCTTTTCGAACCATTGCTGGTATCAGAGGTACTGTCCATTCGATTAAATGGTAAATCTAATTGTTGAATATGTGGATGGATCCGCAATGCTGGATAACATCTGGTACATTAACCGCCATAGCAGGCATATTCCATTTGTTCCTGACCGGTTTCGGATTTTCATCCATCGTCAGAGCAAATTCACCAAGTTCGTGTAGAGTTCACGTGAACGTAATGAGTGTTACACTCACACTTGGTTGTTTAATATGTGCGGGAGGTTATAAGGTTATGTTACGTTGGAGTGTTTAATATTAATTCCATTTTGTCATTAAACACACATATATATAGTAACATAACCTTATAATCTCCCGCACATATATACAACCAACAAACCAACAAGTGTGAGTGTAATAAAAACATTACGTTGAAGTGTACTCTCTACATGAACTTGGTGAATTTGCTCTGACAATGGATGAAAAATCCGAAACCGTTCAGGAACAAAATGGAATATGCATGCTAGACGGATAAAATACCATAAGTAAATCGTTATGAATAAATTTAGTGAGGATCTGTCAAGAATTTATTTAATTATGCCAACTTTGCGACAGAATTTCCTGCGTATATCAATTTTTTTACTTTCTCTTCACCATACTAAGAGAGGAAGTGTGCAATCGAGTCAAATTTTCGAAACTGAGATTTCACCCGGAAATATATGTTTAAAGGTCCCCTGATTAAAAAAAAAAATTAGTGCCTAGCGATTAGTCTATATGTGTGTAGGTAACGGTGTGAATAAAATGTCTCAAAGATGAAAAATAGCAGGAGTTGACAACCATCGCATCTGACCCGAAGGTTTCGGCCAAATCCATAAAAGGGCAGTACAACTTTATTGAATATTTTTGTTTATCCCCACTTTTTCGCGATTTTCTCAATAATGGCTCTAATGAAATTCTTTAAACTTCATATATTATCTAAACACATAAGTACGTATTACTTTTATGTGAAACCTTGTTCAGGAAAAATTGATTTTTTGGGAAGTACCAAAGGAACAGTTGCGTTAAGCTTTTCTCTAAAGTATAATGTATGGTTCTGCTATCTCTGTAAAGTTAATATAGATTAGAAACATTGCTAAAATTTCGAATTTGATGAAAATCGGTTACTCGGAATTGCAATTTGACAGAATAGGTTTTTGAGTTTATTTTGTAATTTTCTCGAAAACGACTACAACGATTTCGTTTAAACTTGGAATGCTAATTGAACTGATATTAACTTATCACTTTTATTTGTAACATTTTTCTGTAAAAAATGGTTTCAAGTTTGATTGTTCAGTATTATTGGCCTGTCTATCATGTAATCATTTTCTATCTGCCTCGGTTGGTAGGCTGGCACTTTTGCCTCCACCACAAATGAGCAGAATTTGAATATTTAAAGCAAATTTGTCATTTTATATGTAATTTAAACAACATTTTAGTTGTTGGTTTTTTCATAACAGATTTTTTTTCACTCTACACCTTCAAAGACTATCCGTTTATTAAACGCTTGATAAACAGTTTCCTTGACTTAAATAAACTCTGTCAAAAATTTGGCATAATGGAATGTTTTTTTTTTTTCTTGACCGAACATCACTAAATTTATACACAACATCATTGTTTAACGGTCAATAAAATACTTTTCTGTAAATTCAATTTATTATAATACTTTATCATCAGAGATATTTTTGTGATAGCCTTGCTTCATTTTGTGGTCATCGATTGGTTTCGGGCGTTCGCCCATCATCAAAGGTGATACACTGTATGGAAGTGTTTTTATTAAGGACCTAACTAGGGTATGAAAGGGTTCTCCTGCACCTGACCAAGGCCATATGTTGTTTCCATTTTTTTAAAGGCATTGTATTTATCGTACCTTTAAAAATGGAAACATCAATAAGTGGAGATATGAAATTTAAATTACGTTTTGGAGTAAATTTACATCACCAAATAATTATTTATATTATTATTTTTAATTGTTGTTTTTTTTTTAAGTATAGGAGCAATCTTTAATCACGAAAGACCAATTCGTGGTGAATGTGTCAATTGTGGAATAATTAATAATAAAAATGACGTGAAGCGTCGTAAGATTAGTATAAATAAAAATATATTGCAAAACAATTAAATTAAAATAAAAAAAAAAAACAGATTTCTTGTAAATAAATGAAATTGTGATTTCAATTTTTCTTATTTTTATCATTGCATTACTTTTGTCAGCAATGTTATGATGAATTGTCAATAAATTGAATGGTGGAGTAGAAACACTTTTCTATCTAACTATATATTTTCTATTTATTTATTGTATTTTCTATTTAAATATTTGGGTTTCGAGAGGAATTGCATGTAATGCTTTCTTTTAAGATGTTATGCTTTCATTTTAAAATACCTGAATTTCACTGTCCGTCCGTTTCACCATGATTACTTAAGATTTGAAAGACTAGATTTCCACATGTGCTCCTTCTCACTCGACCAAGCTATAAGTAATGTCTACCAGTTTAAATAGAATGCGAGATCTGTAAAATGATTATTCCATTTTGTGTTTTAAGATTTCTTTAAATTATAAAAATAAAAATGCTTCACTAATGAGTAGGGATCTAGGATTCCTGTTTGCACAAAAACCATATAACCATTCAACTTCTTATAGACTTCTTGATAAAGGGAAGGGCAAGCTAAGGAAAATATCTGCCTCGGTAGGCAGCTTCGCCTTCGATGAAAAACAGGAAATTTGTCATAATTATTTAGTGTATAAGCACTATTATTTTGTATGTTTTGTCGTTTTCTCTGCTTTCAGGAATATTTGTGATAACTTACTCCAAAGAGGTACCTTATCACATCTTTTACTTGTTATGCCACGGCATGGTCTTGGCATTTTTTCAGCACTGCAAATGTCTAAATTATTTAAGATAAAAAAAAAAACAAATACAACAAATTCTCACCTAAAATTGTACTCAACATTGAATGCTTAAAAAACAAAACAAAAAGAAAAGTCCAGACACAAGATGGAAGTTCACTTATACATTGATAATACTTCACTCGTTTATTGTGACGAGTAAACTAAATAATTTGTTACTGATGCTCTAACGGCGGGAAGAGATAACAATATTTCAAGTGGACATTACTAAATAAGATGAATGAAGTATTTCAACAAATTCAGATAATTTTAAATAAATACAAAAAATAGGATTTTTTTTCCATTCGGGTCCATTGTTATCAGAAGTTACATGAGATTTGTCTCGATTCAGTTTAATTTGAATCGCTGGTAATGCTTCGAAAGATTTTATGAACTAATATTTTTCAAAATCGTCTTTAAAAACTTTGCAAGATCTTATTTGTTTTTTAGGTCATTCAAAGTGAATATGGAAATTTGTAATAGTAAACTGAAAAGATGGTACCATTAAAAATTGATAAGGATAGAAACATATTTGTTCTTGGACTTAGTCAATATTGTGTATTGAAGATAGTCCAAAAAAAAGTAAGAATATGGACTGTATAATTATTGTTAATCTAGTTAGAATAGTTATACCTTTGAAGGCAATATTATCATTGAAATAGTTGGTATTCATATAAGCGCCATGAATCAGGATAAAACTTTTATATTACAACTGTAGATATTTTAGATCAGATTGCTTATTTTTTTTTAAATTTGTCACAATAACAAAGTAGGTGTTAACGACCATAAGAGTCGATGAACCCATTAAAGAGGCAATAAAATACTGATTACTTATAGCTTATCTATAAGGCTCATCAAGTTGAGGATAATTACTTTCTCAACATTGGTAACCGTAATAAAAATGAGAGAAATTAATTTACTATTAATTAATTAAATTACTATATATTATAATGACTTGCTCTTCAATGTGCCTTAGCCATTACTAAGAAAATTTCAGGTTGAATTAGATTTGCAAAAAAAAAAGAAAGTAAAAAAAATCAAGGCAAAATTTGTCACATCATTAAATATTAATTAAACAATATCTGAAGATAATAATAATAAATCTTTATCTACAAAATCATATAAATTGCTTCAAAAAAACACTTTTAAATGTTACACAAATTATATTAAAATTCTTTATCGTCCATTCGACGCATTTTCAATTAATTTAATATTAAAATTTGTCAATGAAGGCAAAATTTGTCAAATTAATATTAATTATTTGAATATTCATTGTTAATAAATTATAAATATTAATTGAATAATACTAGAGTGAAATAGTAAGAAACCATTATTTTACTAAATCATAACGTAGGTTCAATACTAGAACTAGACAACTCGAATTTTCTATATTTTGAGTTAACTGCATTAAGATAAGTAACCGTTTCTATATAAATTGCGTCAATAACAGTTTTAAATATATTTATTACATAGCAATAAATTATTAGACTGGATGTTGTTGCTTGTAAGTAAAAGGTATGAGATTTTTTTTTAACTATTCCATGGTTATTTTTTCATTAATCCAGAGCTTTCGGCTGGGGACCCCCAACCATCTTCAAGAAATATATAATTTGTATTTTTACAAACAGATCACTGTTGCCGAATAAACAGTGAACATATTATTGTATTGATTACATTCATACATAAGTTAATACTGTTAATGTTAAGTTAATACTTATTACATTAAAATTTTTATCGTCCAATTGTCACGCTTTCAATGGGTTTAAAAATCAATTGAAAAGACTATTATGTTAATCTCAGACACGATAAGTTTCTAATACTAAAAATAATAATTTCCCACTGGCTCACTGTAACGATGATAGAGTTTTATGCTTTTAGAGCATACGATAATAGCGGTCATTATCCTACGATTGTGTTTTAAAAAGTTCTCAATAGTAAATTGGAGAAATCATCTGTCAACTAACGTTATCTTCTGGTTGGGTTCATATGGTATTTAAATATTCTCCCAGTTAAAATATAAGAGGATTCGATAAGTTAACTCTCGAGACTCAAAACACCCACACGATACACTGTTTTTTTTTTTTAACATTTCCAACAAAAATCAATATCAAAATCGAAGGCCAGAAAGCGCAAGAAGTTATTAACTGTAGAAGAATCCAGTGAAACATTTTGTTGACAAGATGGGACTGCTCTTTTTTCACCAATATATGGATAAAATACTCGGACATGCCAATTTATTAATTCAAATATCAATATGCTTTTTTTCTCAACCTCATTACGGTTAATGTTGAAAAAATGCCAAATAAAAATAATTTTTTTTCCCCAACATATGAGATGCAGCCCCATATAGAAATGGTTTTTTAACTACAGCTGCCTTTTTCCTCACCAGGCACAAAAATTCCTGACCTTTTCTTCCAAGAGTGGTTGATAAGTAAAAGGCCCAAACTAACAAAATTTCCCTGTATGTAATTGAGAGAAACTTATAACCAAACAACCTCCATAAGAAAATTATTCTTTCTTATCTCTTCCAATTCAGATCTTCTTACCTCATAGTAAACACAAATTCATAAAAAAAGATGGTACAATTGAAATTGGCGAAACCATTCTTAATTCAAATAATTTTTTTTTATAATTTAAGGCGCTTCACCATCTATGGTCATTAGCGCCCAGAGCCTTCTCAGGGCACTGCCGGCCTCCGGAAAGTGTTCTCTTGTTACAGACAACACTGTCCATCATCGAACAGTGAACTTAGAGGCTCCTCGGAAGAAACAATCTAAAGCAGGCTACAGACTATGCATGTATTCGCGATTCGTGATGTGCGATGCCTGATTCATCTAGTTCGTTGCAGTTCATAGCAATTCGCGTCTGTTCAAGATTCGTATGCGTGATGCGTGATTTATCCATGTTCGTTTGTAGTTTTAAATTAGTTCACAGAAATTTGTGAGCACGAGCAAAGCCTAAATATTAATTATTTTATATAAATTGAATGTACATATTTCTACTCTGAAAATATGGAGAGTACGATGATCTGGCAATAACTAGTGCTGTTTTTATAATCATGGCGCAAAAGAAGAAGTTTTTAAACAAACGGAAAAAACGCAGATGGTGGAGGGTATCACTATTCAAAAATAGAGGCAGGTCAAACGATTAATTATTAAGTTCATACTATTCATTCAGTGGAGGCAGTTCTATCAGACCACTCGTATTCTTGCCTGTTATCTTCTTCGGCCATTGCTTTTTATTATCCTTAAAAAAAAACAAGAACGCGGAATTAAATGTAAACATAACCTCCTCGAACAAACTAGCGCGCACTGCGAATGGACGAATTAACTATGAACACAGTCCCAACTTTGGCGAATCAGCGGTTCGTGCTGATGCGCAACCTTTGATATTCGTCAATTTACCGCTCTTTAGAGCGAATTACAGTACACAGGAATCATGTTGTTTACGAATCGATTTTCAACATACTATTCGTGAACTGCCCACGATTCTCGCATCACGAATCGCGAATACAAGCAAAGTCTGTAGCCTTCTTTAGCACTGGTACACTGGACTCGAACCCGGGACCTCCGCGTGGGAGCCCACCGAGCTAACCACTTAGCTAATCCCTTCCCTTCAAATAAATTAATTGAATGAGAATTATAAGTTCCCATTATAAATGGGGAAAATTTTTTGTAATTCGTAATAAATATTTTGAATATGTGTGTGCTATATTATTGGAATGATCTGACAACGTTTTAGTCTTCAAAACAGAACACACACACACATACATACATACATACATACATATATATATATATATACATACATACATATATATATATATTTGTTTTGGTTGGTTCCGCAGAGCTGGAAAGCATCAGAGCTTCTTTTTGTGGTCATCGACCGGTTTCGGGGTTATGCCCATCATCGGATGTTTTTGTCAAACAGTGTAATGACATAGACTTGCACAGAGTGTATCAACTGTATTTACTCTGTGCAAGGCTACGTTATTACACTGTTTGACAAAAACATCCTGATAATGGGCATACGCCCGAAACCGGTCAATGACTACAAAAAGAAGCACGTTATCACGAAAAATATCTCTGATATATATATATAATTTAAATTGATATTTGTATATTAGATGCCTTTATGCAAAACAGTGTATTTTAATGGAATACTAACTACACATAAGGAGATTTCAAACATTTTTTCGAAGGAAATTGATTTGAAGAGTTTTGAAAAGCTTATGTGGGGGTTTTCCAGCCTAAAACGCAAATAAAACTGGCACCCGTAAGACAAAGAGATACACTGGAGCTCCTGTAGTTTGGGAACTACTTTGATTAAGCAGACCTAAAAAACAAACGCTTAACTTCATATTTATATTCACAGACTGTCCACTTTATGTGATACAATCTATGAATAAAACACTGACCTACGATAGAGCCGTAATAAATCTTTAAAATCCTAGTAGATTTAGCACGACTTTTTTTTTTTAAATACAAGTCATTTATCAATCTACGTTAAGTCGAATCAGCTGCTTCTACCAACTTATATATACATTTGGGGGAGGTTATTTCAGTAAGTAAATTTCTTCCTAATGAAAGTTTAAAATTCAGTTCACTTTAGAAAACTTGAAGGTTGAAGCATAATAAACATAAACTTTTATTGGTCTGAAACACTTACACGACTTTCTCTTATTACTAATCAATGCAATTAAAGATTAAATGATAACTGCTATTTCATCCTTCGTAGCATGCATATTGGTTTTGTTCCTGACGGTTTCGGATTTTCATCCATCGTCAGAGCAAATTCACCAAGTTCGTGTAGAGAGTTCATTTCAACGAAATGTTTCTGTTACACTTACACTTGTTGGTATGAGCTAACTTAACCAACATTTCGTTGAAGTGAACACGAACTTGGTGAATTTGCTCTAACTATGGATGAAAATCCGAAACCGGTCAAGAACAAAACCAGTATGCGGATAAAATGCACAGAGCATTGCGGACCAACCCACATTTTCAACATTAAATGACAAATTTGCTTCATACTCACGGGGCACGCCTAATTAACTCATAACCAATGTGCAGACTGTGTCAGAAGGAGGAGGTGGAAACAGCCTTTCACATGTTATTCGAGTGCGTTGCAAGATCATTGACAGTTGAGACCATCGGAGATTGTAGCGCAAGGAGGATTAATTGGAAAAACCTTCGAGCTTATGAAGATGGGAGGTTACCTAGGTTAGGAGTTGATACAATAAACCTAATAAACTAGCTACGATGGCGAGTTTAGGTCCCCCCCCCCCATACTAATCTAATTTGCTTTAAAGTTCAAATTTTACTAATTCGCCCTCACATAAATATAGAAGTGATGGGGTAAAAATTACTATCCAACCAGGTAGTAAAACTGATTACATTGTAGTCCAGCAGAGAAGTCAATAATATTGAACCAAATTCATATAAGATTTGATTTTTAATGCCACAAATTCCGCAGAACTACTTGAAATTAATTTTTTCGGGAAAATGCTTCAAATAAAAGCTATAAATTAATTTATGTACGATAAGTTTTAATTTTAATGAATATCTCGAACAACTGATAAAAATAAATTGATTACATTACTAGCTCAGTTTGACTAATTACCTTCTCTGCTAATGCCGAAAATAAATATCAAATTTAAATTGGTGTGATTTTGCATTTTCGGATATAATTCTACATACTTCTTCTAAAATATATTTTTTTTGGTTCTTAAAGGACAAAAAAAAAACACTTAATTTTGGAGAATACCCAATTTTTTAAATTTAACAAAAAATGCATCACTTTCTTCTAAACAGAGAAAATGTAATATGTACGTGCTAACTGGAGGCTCTGTATACTGCTATGTCTGATGATCAACTTCTGAAGATATGTTACCAAAGTCTTTTGGAATTGACCGAAACCTCCAACCTACCTTAGAACTAGAGGATTTGTGGATTGACCGAGACGCACTAAAAAATAAAAAATAATTATAACTATCTCTTGCAAAAATTTCAAAACCATCTCCATCGCAAAGGTAAAGATTCAGCAATAAATAGCACATTTAATTCCTTTTTATGGATATATCCCCTTTTTTGAAAGTGGCGAGTTATATTTAAACATAAATAACAATATAAACAAATTAAGAACCATAGCCCAGTTGCGTCTATCTGGAATGCGTCAACCATACAGACTCTATTATAAGAAATATTTTACAACATTCTCCCCGGAATCAGAATGCCCACTTTGTAATTACGGTTATGACAATCTGACTCACACACTTTTGTTCTGTACCATTCTCTCTGATTTTAGAAATAAATACATAAACCAGTATATTTCAGAGGATGATTCGGTTACGGATAATGTGGTTCAGATTTTATTTATCGAGGACCATACTTACAAACTAAATAATATTTATTATTTTATGTCCGAAATCGTTTACTTCGACAGATCTTATTAGATCAAAAAGGAAATAATAATAATATTCATAATAAAATAACACATTATAAACAAAAGACGGATGTAAGTGCTCTTTATTCCTCCACTCTCCTTACCTTTACATCCTACTTTATATTCTATTTTTATCTAATGCTGACAGTCTGTTATTAAGCTGTTCATTAATCCGTACACGATATAGCACTTTTTTTTTTAAGGCGCGTCAACATCTATGGTCACTGGCGCCCGGGGCCTTTGCAGTGCACTGCCGGCCTCCAGACAGTGAGCTGTAGAGTCTCCTAGGAACAAAAAGTCTAAGAGTAGCAGTGCTGGACTCGATCCCGGGTTCTACGCCTGGGGGTCCAGTACGCTGACCACTTAGCTATTACTCTCCCTATAATGCTTGTTACATTTAAACTTATTGGACTGGAATTTAGTATGCAGTTAAGAGTGTAAGTATCTCCGGGTGTAGCTTCTCCAGAAGGTTCTTCTGACTAGAACATCCTGATGAGAAAAAATCAAGGAAGAAAGGTACTAGGCATATTGATATCGTACTATGGAATAAAAATGTTAGCCTCTCTACTAAAAGAAAGATTTACAGCTCTTCCTTTTGGGTATAACCCTTTATGAGTGTGAAACTTGGACGATAAAAAAAAACTCGGAAGCTCTTATCCCTAAAAATGGATTTTTGGCGAAGAAGCTGCGGTGTTTCGCGTTTGCAGCGAATTCCGAATGCCTAAATAAGGGGAATCGCTTATACGCAGAAAAAATCTGTTATTTTCAATCGAAACAAGAAGATTGCTCTGGTACGGTCATGTAAAGATAATAAATAATGAGCGATGGCCGAGGAAAATGTTAGAATACCAGTCAAGTGAACGAAGAAAGCGAGGAAGGGGCAACAATAGTTGGATGGAGGATGTTCCAGGAAGGAATCGCGGCAAGGAGGCTACGTGAAGGTCCAGGAGTTATTGGAAGGAATGACCTATTAAGTCTTTGAGAGTGGGGGGAAGGGAATAAAACATATTGATTTTATTTACTAGACCCATTGAAGAATTGTATTTGGTTGTTTTGTTTTCGTTTCTGTACGAAGCCGACCAAAAATGTTTTGTAAATATTCCCAATATGTATAGATGGCAATGAGGCAACATCAGGATATGTTCGAAAACAAATGTAATGAAATCACTTTTCAATAATTCCGATCTAATTATTTCATATATGAATATTTTTATTATATCGTATAATAAAAATAAATGCTCTACAATGTACTAGGAACAACTTTAATTTTGATACTCAACTTCTTGCATTATTAATCAATTTTAGTTTGTTTTTTTTTACTTTATTATTTGGGACGCTTTGAGTGGGCCCTGTTTCATTTTCAGATCTAAATCATTTTTAGTAAAGAAAGAATTTTATTACATTAATTAAAAAGATAAGCATTAAAGGATTTTTGTTTTAGTTAGCCTCTCGATTGTATATCTCATAAAGAAAGAAAGATAAGTTATTTACCAAACACTTCAACTGTGTATAATCTGAGTTGATATGATCTAAACCAAATCATCAATTTTTATACTAATTGTCAAAAAATAAGCAAAGTATAATAAAAATTATGTAACGTGTCAAACAAGATATTTAACAAATTTAGATACTGACAGTTTTTTTCTCATTGCCATATAATTTGTCATATTTATATTTATACTGCATTTCTAAGATGTTATCATTTAATTAGCAATATATTATTTAAATAAATTTATTTTATAAGTTAATAAATGTTATTTTGTCATCGTGCCACTTAATTGATATTATTATTATGTGTTCATTTTGTTTATACCGAATTCTATGTTATCTTGTTCTGTCATATTTATTTTTAATTTGCAGATAATAAGTATGTATGCAAGAAAAACAATGGTATAACCTTTTTTTCTGAGAGTAGTTTTAATGATAATTGAGATTGCAAGTTACACTAAGTTGCAAGATGTTATACTTTAAACCAGGGCACTTTAACCTTTTAGTAACCTATCGCTTATTTTTGTATCTCTGTTGATTTGAAATTTCCTTACCGCCCACCAGTGGCGCAGTAACTGAATTTACCCACAAATGCGTAGTAAATTCTTAGTGAAAAGGTTGACGAAAATAAATTTACTTAAATTTATAGTTTTTATTTGTATTTGAAAATTTTAATATATTTATATAAATAGTTTTCTTTAAATTTATTGAATTTCTACATCTCTAACTAACTATAATGCGGTACTGCTTTATTTTAAGATAAAGAAATATAAATGTGAAAATAATAATATATATTGATTGATGAAACTTTTGTAGCAATGCCGTCAAACTAAAATTTTATATCTGATTAAATTTTGTTGTAAGGAATAAAAAAGATTTCTCTTTCAGTGACATTCAGTCTGTTTTTTTTTCCTTTTGTTGATAATATGATTATTTTTCCGGTTGAAGGAAAGATGTTATGGTACAGGGAAGATATTAATAAATGTCAGTAATATAAATAAATAAATTTAAAAAAATAATTTTCAATGTATTTTGGGCAGGTATTTCTTTTTCTCCCATTGTTTTATTTTTGTATCCACATTTTTGTTTTTATCCATCAGTAATAAAGCTATTGTCTGCGCGGCAGACACCCCAGGGGAGATGGCGAGCGACGAGATGAAAACCGCAAGGAGAAAATGGACGTAGACCTGGAAGAAAGTGAAGTTATGAAAGAAATTAATGCGCAAGGCGAAACTTACCCTCTTGGTGACGGCGAATGGTGATGCAGCGATGATGACGTGATAGGCGGAAGGGAGGGAGAGGAAGATGAAACGTCTGTATGTGAGTGTGATGTATTTGTGAGCGTTTGTGGCGTAAGAGAGGAGAGAAGGTGAAGGGAAGGGCGTGAGGATGCCCGTTGATGAATACGATGAAGCTGCTGAAGGCGGCCGAAGACGATGGATGTCTCAAGGCGCAATCGCTGACTCTTCACAATGAAGCAGGCGCGGTGGTTGCTTGATTATTCGCAGGCGAATGAGGGAGCAAGCTTACTCGGCGAATAGGCGCGTACATTGGCGAATAGAACTAGGCGAAAAGAAGTACACTAGTACACTGTGAACGTAGCTAGAAAAACACCCAGCACGGACGAAAACTAGAGAGCAATTGAAGAGGAGAGGACGGAAAAAGGGGGCTGGCCGACATAGGAAGTAGGGGGGAAACGATGTGGCCAAATGGTGAAATAGGAAGAGGGATGGAAGAGGGAGGTGCAGAAGTTTGGGGAAGGCAATAAATATGTTTCTTAGAAACCATTAGTGGCGGCAATGATCCTCACGAAAAACACCACTAAGCGGATTAGAGCGTACATACGCGCGGGCGGAGGCGTGGGAAAAATAGGGAGGCAAAGTTAATCTCTCATAGGGGGGCCGCGACCTAACATCCCGCCCGCCCTGAAGACTCGGCTTCAGTGGACTACTGAGAGGGGAGCGGACACAGTTTGGCGAGGGAGCGCCGGAGAACGCCTGATGAAGTTTGGACATCAGCCACCCGATGAATGGAGTCGCGGCCTGGATGCAGGGCGAGGATGCGGCCCAGTGGCCATTGGCGCGGCGGAGCTTGTCTTGGTGCACAATGACGACGGTGCCAGGAGTGACGTCGGTGGCGGGAGTCAACCACTTGGTTCGCTGTTGGAGCGTATGAAGGTATTCCTGGCGCCAGCGCCTCCAGAAGTCCTGTTGGATTCGTTGCGTTAGTTGCCAACGGGAAAGACGATTCAGATTTAGCGTAGTGACATCGCTCTCAGGTGGTGCGGTGAGCGGTCGGAAAACCAGGAAATGGCCTGGGGTTAGCGGCTCAGGGTCGGTGGGATCCGAAGAGAGGGAGCAAAGAGGGCGAGAATTTAGAATGGCCTCGACGTCCGTGACCACCGTAAGGAGTTCCTCGTACGTGAGACGTTGGTCGCCTACGACACGGGTCAAATGGTGTTTGGCGGACTTGATAGCGGCCTCCCAGAGGCCGCCGAAGTGAGGACTTGCGTGGGGGATAAATCGCCAGTCAATACCGGCGGAGGAAGCGGCACGACATACCGCTTGTTGGTGCTGCTCGTTACTGAGCAGACGACCAAGTTCTCGGAGCTGATGATGAGCCCCGACGAAATTTGTCCCGTTGTCCGAGAAAATGGTGGTCGGCAGGCCTCGACGAGCGGTGAAGCGCCGGAAGGCGGCGAGGAAGGCGGAGGTGGAAAGTTCGGAGGCGATTTCCAGATGAACGGCCTTGGTGGCGAAACAGATGAAGGCGACTAAGTAGCCTTTAGTGACAGCGGTACCGCGAAGGCGAGCACTAGAGATGGCGAAGGGACCGGCGAAGTCGACGCCCGTCACCGTGAAGGCGGTGGTGGCGGTGATGCGTTCTGGTGGGAGGTTGCCCATAGGTTGGATAATCGGGCGCGGCTTGGCGGTAAAGCACCTGTTACACTTTCCGATGCGATGGCGCATAACATTGCGCCCGTCCAAGATCCAATAATGCCGACGGATGTAGGCATGGGTGGCAAAAGCGCCCGCGTGCAACAGGCGGGAATGGGCGTCGTCGATGATCAGTTGGGTGAAGGGGTGCTTCTTGGGAAGCAATGCGGGATGGCGAAAGCCATATGGCAGAGGCGCGGACGACAACCTCCCCCCCACGCGAAGTATGTGCTGATCGTCCAAGAACAGGTGTAGTTGGCGAACTAAGCGAAGGCGAGATTTCGAATCTTGAGCTTCCTGCATTTCCTTGCTCAAATTCCTTGCTCAAGTGGTGAGATTGGACTTGACGGATTAAGGCGAGAGTAGCCTCCTGAAGTTCATGTGTAGTGAGAAATCCAGTGCGACGGGCGGAGGGGGTGCGGCAATTAAACAGGAAGCGAAGGCTGTACGCGGTGACGCGCTTGAAGGTCATGATCGAGGAGAACTGTTCAAAGTAGAGGTCATCAGAAGAGGCGACGGCAAGAATGATCGACGCCGGAGGCTTGGATTCCTGCTCGAAGGCCACCTCATCGAGGGGGGCGGATACTTGGGGCCAGGAATCAGGGGCAGCGGCGAGCCAGGGTGGTCCCTTCCACCACAGTGGGTGATGTTGGAGGTGATGAGGTGCGACACCTCGAGACGCACAGTCAGCGGGATTATCCTCCGATACAACATGGCACCACGCGTTGGGAGGCAGGAGGTCTTGAATTTCGGATACGCGGTTTCCCACAAAGGTTTTCCAGCGGTGACTCTCTCCGCGGATCCACGCAAGGGTGATGGTGGAGTCGGAAAACGCGGTGATGAGGGCACCGAGATGCGGGAGCATGCGGGTATGAACGGCGTGCAGAAGTTTGGCGAGAAGATGCGCACCGCAGAGTTCTAGGGGCGGTAAGGAAATGGTCTTGTTAGGCGCTACTTTGGATTTTGCGGTGAGCAGGTGTACATGATGATGGCCCTCGGCGGTGGTGGTGTGGAGGTAAATGACGGCGGCGTATCCGGATTCGGATGCATTACAGAATCCGACCATGTGCTGAATGGAGGCGGGTTGACTGGCAGGTAGGAGGCCTGGTATTTGTAGATGACCTAGATCAGGGAGATGCCTCTGAAATTCGTGCCAGGGGGCGATGAGCTCTTTAGGTAAGGTTTGGTCCCACTCGAGTTGGAGGCGGCAGAGCTGGCGGAAGAATAATTTGGCCCGAAGGGTGACTGGAGTCAGCCATCCCAGGGGGTCAAAGATGCGGGCCATTTGGCTTAATACGGTGCGTTTGGTAAACGCTGCGGAACTCATGCGCACAGCGTAGAAGAACGTATCCGTGGCTGGATTCCACCCCAACCCCAAAATTTTGAGGATGGGGTCCCTATCTAAGCATAGGGGGTCTTCGGAGGTTGACAGGCGGCAGTGCTCAGGCGGGAGGCCTCGAAGGAGCGCCGGGCAGTTGGTGGCCCACTTGCGGAGCTCAAACCCGCCCGCCGTAAGCAGTTGCTGCAGCTGAGTGCGTAGGTACTCAGCTTCGGAGGCGGAGGAGGCGCCCGTGAGGATGTCGTCGACGTACACGTCGTGCAGCAAGACGGATTTGGCCTGGGGAAGACGATCGCCCTCGTCGAGAGACAATTCCATGTGCGCGCTTGCAAGATAATCCCACAGTTGGCGAATGGTGCGCAGGGCGAGGTATGGCGCGGAGGAGACCCCATAGGTGACAGTGTTCAGGCGGAAAGATTGAAGTGGATCCTGGTCGGAAAATCGCCAAATGATGCGGTGTTCTGGGAGGATGAGTATTTGGCGATACATCTGGCGGATATCAGCTGTAAAGACAATAGGGTGGAGGCGGAAGCGCAGCAGAAGGGTGGCGATATCGGCCTGAAGTTTGGGACCAATAAGTAGGAGATCGTTGAGGGAGCGACCGTTGGAGGAGGCGCAGGAAGCGTTGAAGACTACCCTCAATT